>JAVSCE010008559.1:0-213187 GCA_032199065.1 Smutsia gigantea | reverse complement strand
CCAATAAATATTTATTCAGCAATAGAAAGAGAATTATACAGTTAATCAACAATTATCAAGTATTGCAAGCACATAATAAAGAATCATTCTCTATCATTGCTGAGGGATATTTTATAGAAAAGTTTAAGGCATTGTGATTATACCTATGTTTCTCACACTGTAATAAGAGAAAATTGTCAGCTACAGATGATTCTTTTTTAATAAAAAATTCATGGTGATAAATCTGAATTCAACTAGAAATCATAACACATTGAAATTTTTTCCCAAACAGTAATAAAAGGGGACACTTATTCAGTGCTAGTTCTAAGAGTGACTCTCAGTGCTTTACATGTATTAATTCATTTAATTACTATAACCAAATAGCATAATCATGTCTATTTTATAGAAAAGGAAAGTGAGATACAGAGAGGTTAAGACTCTTGACAGAGGTCACAGCTTGTAAAAAGTGGGGCCAAGGTTCAAATCCAGGCACTTTTGATTCCAGTATTTCCACTATTCCACACTGTCTCTCAAAGAATCTCAAGTAAGACCTAATATTCATTACTAAATGATGTATTGTAACATTAAGTATACCTTGTGTTTACCTTTACAAGGCACATGAAAACCATTTTTGAAAACTGTAGAACATTGTAAAATGTAAAGTATTATGATAGCAAACTTCTGTTATTGCCTCCCTCCTCATAGATCAAAAATTCTTATGCTTTGCTATTACAGGGATTTATGCTGAGTGTTACACTTATCAAGACAAAGTTCATTTTTGAAGGAAATAGCATATAGTTTTGAGAAACTGATGAGAATTAACTATTTCTTACTTAATTACATAAACTAATATTAATTGCCCAGCAATTACATTTATACAATCCAATGCCAAGGAACTATAGAGCAAAGTTGTTGTGATTTATTTATTAATTTTTATTCTGCGTTAATAGATAAAACTTTGTGAGTTCCATCCTTTTTTTTTTTTACAATAAATTAAAATTCAGTTTAGAAGATGGAAGGCATTTAAAAAACTTCTAGAAGAAAACAGCGGCAGATTCACAGAACCCAAGAATGGACTAACAGTTACCAAAGGGAAAGGGACTGGGGACGACGGGTGGGAAGGGAGGCATAAGGGGGAAAAAGGGCTATTACAATTAGCACACATAATGTAGCGAGGGGTGGGGTGGGGGGTGGGGTGGGGGTAGGGTAGGGGGATACGGGGAAGGCAGTATAACACAGAGAAGACAAGTAGTGATTCTACAACATTCTTCTACGCTGATGGACAGTGACTGCAATGGGGCATGTGGTGGGGACTTGATAATAGGGGGAGTCTAGTAACCATAATGTTGCTCATGTAATTGTATATTAATAATAGCAAAAGAAAAAAATGGTAAAAAAAAACTTCTAGAGAACAGTGAAAACACTGTACATTAAAGAAGGATTAGAGCAAGCGTCTTAAGATACATAAGATTTATAGCAGTTCAGGCAAGGTGGAAGCTATTGGGATATGAAATAATTGCAGGTATTTTTATGCCTAATGTGGAACTAAAACTGAGTCTGTGAGGGAGTGAAAGAATCAAGAAATCAGAAAGAGGGTACTTTACTGTTTTTAACAATAAGTATAATTATGATATTATTTTACCTACTCTCTTAGGACTGCTGAAAAATCACTGTAATAATAGAAGCCCATTTTGAAAAAAAATCTCAAGTCCTCTCAGTAGGAAAGTTGCTAGTCTTTTTAAACTAATCATGTGAAAATCTCAGAAAACACTGTTCTTCCTTTTCTTTAATCCAAGCCAATTAAATGATGAGAATCCTTTCTTTTAAAATTTTTATGAATTAATTACTAGTGATTAATTACTGTTTCTCTGACTTGTTAGACAAGCCCAAACAAATGTATAGATTAGCTTATTAGTTATCATACATACATTTTACTAATAAGAAATGTAAAGGTCATTGATTTGGTCAAAGGTTATCTGGTAGCACTCAGGACTTCTTTCATTTCAAAGCTTGACTGTATTCAAGTTATCATAGCATCAAAAAATGTAAGTGAAAACACCAAGAATCTGGGCCTTCAAATGAATAGTGGGATGTAGAGAAAAGAGCAGGGGACCAGTAAGCAACGTCTCCCAATTCCTTAAAATGCAATTGTTTATATCAGGAAAAGTCATTTAAGTAAAATACTTCATGCTGGAGAAGGGAAAAGAAAGTCATATAAAATAATTGACTATTAAAGAAAGTTCTAGGTAGAGAAAACTTTAATGATGGAACTGCAATGAAGTAGTTTAAGAATATTTCCCTCAAAAAAAAAATAGCACAGCAACTAATTTTATTGTCCTTAGTAAGCTTCCTGGGTCTTATCTATGTCTCCCCAGAGATCCTCTATAAACACTTAAATTTACAGAGGTTTGAAAGAACTCCCTCACTTCCCTCTAGATAGGGGAAAAAGAATGGGTGTATGTCATAATGTGGGGAGGATAGGCTAGGCAAGAGCTGTAGATAGGCATTCGTGGCGACAGACTGAGAGTGTGCCCCAAAATAAATGCCTGGAAGAAATCCAAGCTTTCAGTCAGCAACATTCAGTCCATACTCCACACAAGCAAAATGGAACAAAATACACAGTAAGAAAAGCAAACAAATTAAAAGAGAAACCATCAAGACCATCCACCCTCCAAAAAAATGGTTTTCTTTTTAAAGTGGTTTGGAGAAAAAGTCAAGATCATTGTATCTTTAGATGTAGATTGTCCTTCTGGTGATCTAAGACTACAGTAAACAGAGTATGGAGCAGTAACCTAAACAATCACACAGGAAGTGGAGGAAAACACTGGTTACAAAGGCTGCCCACATTTGGGTTCTCAGGAAACTAAATAATACTTAAATTTGAGTGCACTGGGGCTTGAACCCAAATGCAAATTATATACTAAAAATTATCAGCGTGAACTAGCCAGGACACTCAACTCAGCAACTGGGTTTTGTTTGCATGTGGATTTTTCAATTAGGTTTACATCATTTCAGTCAATAAATGGACTGCTTGAGTTTCTGAAGACTTGAAATGACAAATCATTATCCATTAGCTGGGTCAGGAATATAGGTGACAATTAATACTACTATTTCCTTGAACCCAGAGAGTGTTTTAAGTCAGATATATTCTTTACCTCCTCTTTCTTCCAATATCTCCTCCTTCCCAGAGGCGGAGAGAGAAACATACTCCTATTTTAATAAACAATAAAATCTTCGATGTTCATGCCCTTCTCTCAGCTGCACAAATGTGGATGTGAAAAGGACATCCCATAGCCTATAATGGGGATGGGAAAAAAATTATTTTCAAACTTGGTTAATAAAACATAAAATAATACACTTTATGATGAGGCTTAGAAAGACTAGAGAGCAATATGATAAAAAGCATAAAGAACAAGAACCCAGGAAGCTAGTTCACTGTTTAGTTTTGTTACCTTGTGCAGATGACACATTCTGGACCTCAGTTTTGTCATTTATGAACACACTTTAAGAGTGGTTGTGAGGAACTAAATGAGATTAGTATATTGAAACAAAATACAGAACTGTGTACAACAGCAGGCTATTACAGACTTTGTGTTCTATCTTATTTCTCGTCAGCATGCAAATGCAATCTCCTATGAAGAGCACTGGACCTACAATCTGAACTGAAACTTCTCTGGTCCTTATTTTCTTTACCTATAAATAGCAAGTGATGCACATATGTTTCCTTTGGTAAAAATGTAGGAGCTAGTTATTTGTGCCAAGTAACAAGCTTACAGGGACTTTCTTAGAAATTTCAGATTCAGTATCTGTATTAGATAAAATAAGGTTTGAGAGCAAATGACAGTAACAACCTAACCAAGATGGAAGTTTATTTTTGTCTCATAAAAATGTCCAGAAAGTGGCTGATGACTTGCCTGGTGACTTGCTGCCAGGAACCCAGGATCCATTCACCTTGATATTTTGTCCTGCAATGTTTCAACTTCACAGTCCGAAATGGCAGCATCACATTCCGTACAAACAGACCAAGGGAACATTCAGAGGACAAGAGTGAAGGGCATACACCTTGCTCTCCCCTGAGGAATGTTCATGAAAACTGACATGAGACACTTCCACTTGCATGCTATTGGCCATGACTGGTTGCAAGCTGGAAGCAGGGTGTCCACAGTGAACGGTCACAAATCTGAGACTCTACCACCATGAGAATGACCACTAGGGGATAACTAACAGTCTTTGCCATTTATCATTTAATTTAATGTATTTATTTCAGTTTAGAAACTTTTTCTTCTTGAATGGGTAGAGAGTGGGCTAAGAAATATGTCAGAGAAGTGAAATAAAGCTGCCTTATGAATGTTTGCCGTTTGTTTTTATTTTGAAAATTAATAATTTCCAATAACTTAAAAGATTTAAAATATTGATTTTTATCATTATGTAATTACTATTTATATAATGTTTATTTCTCCGTCTTCACATTGACCTAAAACATACTAAGTAAAACTAAAAATAATATAACCATAAAAAACAAGAATATGAAAATTCTTATAGCATATAAATAACTGGTAAGAGGAGGCAGTATGAAAATGTGGCAAGAGCACAGGCTTTGTAAAGAAAGTCTTGGGTGGAAGCTGACCACTTAATCATCCATTCATAGCATCTATTGCTGTTATTGGTGTACATTTCAGGTAGTGTGAGACATGAAACTTACAATCTGCATAGGGAGACAGAAATAAAACCTACAATTTTACAACTAATAATTTAATTATAGATGTGATAAATAATTTAAAGTAAGAGAATAGGGTACCATGAACATCTAAAGATAAGATCTAGTATTTAAATGAAATTTATATTTGCTAGTTGAAAGATCTTTTACACGTAAAAGTTTAGATGCACTATTATGTGATTGCTAAACAGTATGTGAAGTATGGTTCAATTTCATTTGAGAGGCTGCACTGTGAAATTGTAAGTGTTATTATGTATAAATAAATCCAAAGAAAAAAATTGCAGGAATATACCTGAACTATCAACAAAAGTTATTGCTAGTATTTTTGTTAAATATTTTTATAATGATTTAATTGTTTGCATGTATTACTTTTGTGCTCAGAAAAGAAAAAAGAAGAGACATTTAAAAAATAAAGTTTAGGAATGTAAAGCTGACTGTAACATCAGTCTGGCACCTGGATATAGACCTTCATTTAGTAAATGCTCAGTCAACCCCACAAAAAGTAATAAATGTTCTCCAATAAAACAAAAAAATTTTTAAACATATATTAACTAGTTTATTTCTTTTACAGTACAAATTCAAGATTTGGAATCCAATACTAAAGATTTTTCCATTTACAAACCAGATTTACCTGTTGAGGATGATAACAGGAGCTAACACTTTTGGGGCCCTCCCTAGGCACTAGGCACCACACACAGGTGTGGACTGAATCCTCTTGATGATGTATAATCAGTACTTGGGTCACTGAACCATCCGGTGGTCCTCTGCTATATGTGCTATCAGTTCTGACATTCTGTCTCCCAGAGGATGCCCAAGATAATTCAGCCAGCTGTCTCAAACCATTTGGAAAGATGAAGAGCAAGAGATATGTTTGTCTCTCAGGTTCTTGGTTTATGCCCTCAGTTTGTGAGAGATGTTTCATAACACAAGGTTGAGCCCTTGGTGATGTGTACATATCTTACCAGTCTATCATTTAATCTTAAAATATGTTTGTAATATTTAAAAAAAAGCATATCATCTAGTTGGGGCAGACCAAAGCAGAAATTGTTAGTTTCCTAAACAATTTCCATTCTCCCTCCTCTCTAAAACAAACCTGATTCTTGTTTGGGGAGCAATATGTCTAGCCCCTAGATACTCAGGGAGAATAAATCCTGATTTCCCTTAGTTTTCAGAATGCTGAAAGGATTAAAGGTGATTTTAGTTCTCACAAAATAAAAATACACACACTGAGTATTTATTTTGAACAAAACACTGTATTTAATGCTTTTGAGAAAATCTTGATTAAGAAATAATTTACTAACTCAACAAACATATATTGGGTACCTATTCCATTAGCCCTGTGCAGTGCTCTGGGGATTTGAAAATGAAAAGGACACAGACCCTGCTTTCAAAGTACCTTTAGATTGAGACATAACTTTAATGTGCTAGCACATGCGCATTCTGCTATAGAATGCCAGAGAATTGTACACTTTAATGCAGGAAACCAAGGGCAAAAAGCTTAAATGACGTCCCTTGTAGCAAAAACATGAAAATACAGAAAAATTAATTTGAGCTGAGGGGACAAAACAAAGGAGAAAGACAAATTTTGCTCAAATATCTATCATACTTACGAAGTTTGGTGGCTCTATTTTAAAAAGTCACTTTCCTGGCTTTATGTAATAATCCTGAATTGTGAAAGAGTTTAGCTGCTGACAGTATAAACCATTATAGAAAAAAGTTCTTCTCATATCTCAAAAAAAGTTCTGCTTTTCTCCTTTTGTCAATTTGTCTACTGGTGACTGTGGTAACAAAAGAAAACCATATATCCATAGTGATAAGACAGAGTGGTTATTTTTCTTTGACAGTCAGCATGGGCATGGATTTTGAGAGCTCACCAATAAGCACTTACATAATCAGTATAATGAAACTCCCTGGTAATGGTGTTTGGAGACAGAACTAGTTCTCACTGAGACATTCACTCATTCATCCAACCAACCCTTTTCTATATTGTAGGTACGATGTGCCCAATAAGTGCTGGGCACTGGGCAATAAATAATGAGGAAGGCATTGTCCAGGCCCTTAAATTCACACAGAAGTTTATTACATAGGCAACAAATTTCCTATAGTGTGGAGTCTATAGTTAATAGAATTAACCATATACCACTAACCATATAGTTTTCATATTTTCATTTAATTAATAAATATGTACTAAGCTTCTTTTAAGTAGCAAGAACTGTGCTACACATAAAACAGTATGTAAACACAGACATAGGCCTCTGTTCTAAAAGAACACACAGTCGAGTTGGGGCACACAGAGGCAGAAATTGTTAGTTTCCTAAAAAATTTCTATTCTCTCTTCTTCCTCTCTAAAAGCTGATTCCTGTTTGGGGAGCACTGTGCCCAACCCTAGATAATGGGTCATGATTAGTCTAAGCACGTTTCCCAAATTGTGTACCCAGTCTTCAAGGGTGCCAAAGCAAACGCACTGGTGGGGAGATGGCATATTGTAACATTCAAGGGAAACACTGTGGGACTCAACGTCTGTTGGACAGCATATCGACTACTAGCCTAGCATACAGTTTCCACATTAGGTCCCTATATGCCATTAGATTATGACATATCATTCATTAAAAAGCTGGACTTTCAGTGATTAGTTATTGTGACTTAAAATGAAACATGAAAGGCATGTAGAACAAGAAATGGCACTGTCCAATCTGATTCCAGTGTTTGAGAAGTTGTAGAGTGTCCAACAGATGCACACATCCCATTAGTGACACATGGTTACTTAAAAATGAAAAAGGTATTAACTTTCTTTCAATTTATGAGTGTGATTTATTCAAATGGCTACTAAGTTATAAATGGAACTTTTATGTATTTCTTCTAGCACATGATAAAATTACTGAGACCCCAAGGGAGCTGTGAACCAAGAAAGTTAGGGAACCACTGGTCAAAGCCAATCATGTCAATCCTATTTCTTGCTTCCCCAGCTTCCCTGCATCTAGAGGTGACCCTATGGCCCAATTCAGCCTAAGCAGAAATCTGTTCTAGGTGAGAGGGGAAGGAAGGTGCTGATAAATTTTATCTTTTGTTTTCTTGATAAAAGGGGACAATGGCAATGACTGTTAGTTGTCCTGAGATTATCCAATTCCTTTATTAATGACATCTTACAAGTTTTGGCTACAGACCACATACCCAGTCTCCTTTCCAGCTACATGTGACCAACTAACTGAGCTCTGGCCAAAGGTACATGAGCAGAAGTGATCCATGCAAATCCTGGATCATACTCTTAAAAGGAATGGGAATACCTTCTACTTCTTTCCCCTTTCTTGCCAGGGCCCAGAGTATTTCAACAATTAACCTCAAATACACTAGAAAACAGCAGCATTCTGAGATAAGAATGTTAGGCCTCCTTATTTTTAATCCATTGCCCTTTCTATATATGACACTCATCGAGGTCTTGGAAACCTCTGCTATAATTCTATATACTATATTCATTCTGTTAATATTATAAGATCTTTTTAATATGATGCCATTATTTTTTCAAAACAATAACAAGATAAATTCACATTATTATAAATGCATAGACTATGGCACTTGGTTAATAAGCAAGATTAATTAGTGGATCAACTGAGTTTCTTACCCTGTATAGTTAAGGACTACATGCTAACTCCATAGTAGTTTCCCTCTTCAAGAAGCAGGTGACATGAGACTTGGACAGTTGCTGTGACTAGGAGCAGAGGACCCACAATAGCAGAGAGGCAGAACTGTAGATATTGTTCAGTGAAGGAGGGTTTCCCTTAGTCAGGGGTAGGAATGTGAAAAAGTGATTGCCTTTTATTCTGTAGAATGCAGGAGATGGCTAGCTCTAATTTATGTAAACTAGCTGAAGTAAACATGACATACGCAGACATAAAGACAAATGAACACTGAAAGACAGACATGAACCACAAGACTATAAACTAGCAAATAATTCATAAAAAGATTAGCAAGGGCTCAGACATCATATTTGAGACAGCTCACTTTCTAACTAGTTGCTGGGAGTTTTTATAAGAAAATATCTAAAGAGATTTCAAAATACAATACAATTTTATTTCTTTAAAAACATATAGCTATTTCTTCTACCACTTACCATGCTCAGATTCATACCACATCATAAAATTATTTCATGCCATAAAATACACAAAAAAAAGAATGAGAAATGAGATATGGGACTCACTGACCCATGAACTCCTACCACTATCCTTTTTTTTCAAACTCTGGTCTCCAAGCATTGTTTCTTCTACTCTCTCACTATTTTTCTCTATTCTCTCTCCTTACTTCAGTTCCAATCCATTTTAAAGCCCATGGGTCATCAATCCGTCTTTGGCTAATATGTTAATTTCCTCTGTCACAATATTCATGTTGTATTCCATCTGGCTGCCCATACTGGGTTTCAGTTATTCAATTATGCCTCACTGATTCCCACCTCAAGGCCACTGCATATATTACTCCTCTGCCTAGAACACTCATGTCCCCAAATTCCTTTAATCCCTCCTCCTTCACCTAGCTAGTTCCTCCTCATTCTCCAGATCTTGGCCTACACACCAGGAAAGCCACATTTGACTCCAAGCCTAAGTTATGCTCTCCTGAACATACTGCATCCTCATAAAAACCATGACATGTAAAATTAGTTATCAAGTCTTTTTATTAGTTTATAATCTCCGTTAAGGTGGGTACCAGTTCTTTCCTGGCCATTGCTGAGTCCCTAGAACTAATTTATCATTTGATGTGTGTTAGACATTTGATAAATACTTGTTATATGAATGAATAAAACAAAGGGAAAGAGATCCCATACATCTACCTGGGATGAACAAGGAAGGATTTATAGAGGAGGAGGCTTGTGAGACAAGAAAGCTAGTGGGTGCTCAGGGGTGAGTGGACAGTTCACTATAGTTGTAGAGTGTGACCATAATGGGAGGGTAGGAAAGGATTAAGCTGGAAAAGAAAGTCAACACAATATAGGGGAGGGACTGTAATGAAAAACAATACTTAATTTTATAGTTGAGGAAGAGACATTGAAGGAATATTGTACATAGCCTAAATGAAAGGGAATGAGAATGCATATAGAAAACTGGCTCATGAACTCAGTAACAGTCCAGGGAAGAAATACAATAAATTGGACAGCTGACTGCAGGAAATAAATGGAAAAGAAAAAACGGTGATAGAAAGAATTATATGTTTAAGTGGATTCTATGAAGAAAGACTAAAATATTTAACTAAATTATTTGGGAAAGGGACTTCTGGCAGAAAGATGGCTGAGTAGGAAAGCAAGGCAGAAACTTCCTCCCATGTACACACCAAGGAAGCAACTACAGCAAAAACAACTAACCCTGAAAACGACCTGAAGCCTGCAGAATAGACCATCTATACCTAGTGAGGAAGAGAAGACCACATGGATTAGGGTAAAGTGGCATAGCTGGAACCAAGCCCCCCAAATCCCAGCCCACAAACGGGAAGAAGAGGAACGCAGCTGGGAGGGGATAAGCACTCCGGAACTCTGCATCCTGGCCCTGGAGACCTGCGCTGGGAACACGAGTCCACACTGCATCATGCTTTGGTGATCAGCAGGGCTGAACACCAGGAACAGTTGGAGCACTTTGGGAGGCTGAGAATCCTGACTCTTGTGGAGGACAAGCATGTTCTGTCATCCCAGTGAGACCCAGCATTTCCCAGGAGAAGAGGCAGGTGGACAAATCTCCCACAGCCTTCCCACAGCCCAGCTGGTTGGGTCCCATGGGAGTCAGCCCTGAATGCTCCATCATCCTCACTGGAGGCTTAGCCCCAAGATGCTTCTCTGAACACCTGCCCACCCACCCACCTGTCCCACTTGGCCCCCCCCGTAGCAGTCAGACATTGCTGCCTGACAGAGAAAGACTTTGACATCTGGCATGTGGAGGGAATTTTTCGCAGCTTTCCTGGCCCTCCATCAGTCCAATTGGGAAGATGCCTGTGGGGCCTGCTCCAAATGCTCCTTTGCCCTTGTGGGTTGCCCAGATCCATGCTGCACTCCTCTGTGCACCTGCCCTGCCCACCCCATTAGCTGAGCAGCATCACTGTCACTGAATGGCAGTCAGAGGGCATCCCTGCCCACAATGATCCCTGCAGAGGCCTGACTTACAAAGGGCCTCTGTTGTCAGCCACTGCCAGCAGATGTGCACAAAGGTGGCCCCACCCACAGACACCAACAGCAACTGCAGCTCCACTGCACAGGAGAACCAGTTACAGGTGAGCAAAGAGTCTGGAGCTTCTGGGCACCACAGAACACCTTCTTCATAAAGCCATTTCTCTCTAGACCAGGAGGCATAATGGATCTATCTAATATAAAGAAAGAAACACAGAAACACAGAAACACAGACAAAATGAGGGGGCAGAGGAATATGTTCCAAACAAAAGAATAGGATAAGACACCAGACAGAGGGCTAAATAAAACAGAGATCACTAATCTTCCTGATAAAGATTTCAAAGTAACCACCTTATGCTCACTGATGTGCAGAAAAATATTGATGATCTCAGGTAGGACTTCAAAGAAAAGACAGAAGAGCTGAAAAAGAGCCACTCAGAGCTGAAGAATACAGAAACTGAAATGAAAAATACAGTGGAGGGAATGAATAATAGACTTCTGCAAGTAGAGGAGACAATCAATCAAATGGAAATTAGAGAACAGGAAAACAACAAAGTTGAGGAACAGAGAGAAAAAAGAATCTCTAGATTCAAGAGGATGCTAAGAGAGCCATGTGACAACTCCAAATGATACAATAGTCACATAACAGGGGTACCAGAAGGAAAAGAGAGAGAGACAAAGGGGTAGAAAGTTGCTTTGAAGAAATAATTGCTGAAAACTTCCCAATTTGGGGAAGGAAATAGATACCCAGGTCCTAGAAGTACAGAAAGCCCCTAACAGAAGGAACCTAGGAAGACAACACCAAGATATATAATAATTAAAATGACAAAGATTAAGGATAAAGAGAGGGTTTTGAAAGCAGCTAGAGAGAGGTAAAAACTTATTTTATAAGGGCAACCCCATAAGGCTATCAGCAAATTTCTCAACAGAAACTTTACAGGCCAGAAAGGAGTGGCATGAAATATTTACTGTATTGAAATGGAAGAACCTTCTATCAAGAATCTTCTACCCAGCAAGGTTATCATTCAGAATTGAAGGAGAGATTAAAAGTTTCCTAGATAAATGAAAGTTAAAAGAATTCACCACAACTAAACAAGCCTCATAGGATACATTAAAGGGACTCCTGTAAATGAAAAGATTTTTAAGTCTAAATATTTTTCATCAGTTTAAATAAACCCACAGTAAAGGTAGTAGACCAATTACTTACTAAGCAAATAGGAGGTTAAAAAAAAAGTAGTACAATCAACTATACACAATATCAGTCAAGGGATGTACAAAAAAATGCAGATTATGACATCTAATATGTAAGTATGGAGGAGGAAGAAGAATAAAAGAGAAGTACTCTTAGACTGTGTATGAAATAGAGTGACAATTGACTTAATATAGAATGTTATATATTTAAAAAACTATGACCCTTACAGTAACTGCAGGCCTAAAGCCTATATTAGGTCCACAAAAAATTTAAAAAAAAAGAAATCCAATCACAACACTAAAGAAAACCACCAAAGAATAAGAGAAGAAGAAAGGATCAGAGAGGAACTACAAAAACAACCAGAAAACAATTAATAAAATGGCAATAAATATATACCTCTCAATAATTACCTTAAATATAAATGGTCTGAAGGCACCAATCAAAAGACACTGGATGGCAGAATGGATAAAGAAACAAGACCCATCTATATGCTGCCTGCAAGAGACTCATGACAGGCTTAAAGACATATATAGACTGAAAGTGAAGGGAAGAAAAATGATATTTCATGCACATAATAGGGAGAAAAAACCAGAAGTAGTAGTACTTTTATCAGACAAAATAGATTTCAAAACAAAGAAAGTAACAAGGGACAAAGAAGGATGTCACATAATGATAAGGGGATAAGTCCAACATGAGGATATAACCATTATAAATATTAATGCACCCAACACAGGAGCACCTAAATATGTAAAAGAAATACTAATTAAAGGGAGAAAGAGACTACAGTTTAAGCATATTAGGGGACTAACACATCAGTTACATCAATAGACAGATCAACCAAACAGAAATTAAATAAGGAAACAGAAGCACTCAAAAAAACACTAGATCAGGTGGATTTAACAGATATCTACAGAACATTCCAAAAGCATCAGGATACACATTTTTCTCAAATGCATATAGAACATTATCCAGAAAAGACCAAATAATAGGACACAAAAAGAGCCTCAATAAATTTAAAGAGATTGAGATATTATCAAGCATCTTTTCAGATCACAGAATGGAACTAGAAATAAATTACAGGATGAAAACAATAAAAACCCCCCACACACATGGAGGCTAAACATGCTGCTAAATAATCAATGGATCAATGATTATTTAGAAGAAATAAAGCAATACATGAACTAAACTACAACAGTTCAAAATATGTGGGATGCTGCAAAAGTGGTTCTAAGAGGGAAGTACATAGTAATCCAGGCTTACCTCAGGAAACAAGAATAATCCCATGTATATAGTCTAAACTCAGGACTAAAGAAACTAGAGAAAAAAGAACAAATGAAACCAAAGTTTGTAGGAGGGACATAAAAAAGATCAGAGCATAAATAAATAAAATTGAGATAAATAAAACAATAGAAAAAAATCACTGAAACCAAGACTTCATTCTTTGAGAAGATAAACAAAATAGATAAACCCCTAGCCAGACTTACCATGAAAAAAAGACAGAGGACACAAATAACAAAATCAGAAATGAAAAAGGAATAGTTACAACTGACACCATAGAAATACAGAGTTATTAGAGAATTCTATTAAAAATTACATGTCAATATTGGACAACCTAGAAAAAATGGACAAATTCCTAGGAAATACAACCTTCCCTGAACAGACCAATTATCAGTAACAAAATTGAATTGGTAATCAAAAAACTCCTAACAAACAAGAGTTCGGGACCAGACAGCTTCACAGCTGAATTATACCAAACATTTAAAGAAGGGATAATATCCATCCTTCTTAAAGTATTCTAAAAAATAGAAGAGGAAGGAATACTTCCAAACTCATTCTATCAGGCCAGCATCACTCTAATACCAAAAGCAGGCAAAGACACTACAAAAAAAGAAAATTACAGACCAATATCCCCGATGAACACAGATGCAAAAATCCTCATCAAAATATTAGCAAGCCTAATTTTTAAAAAATCAAAAAGATTATCTATCACAACCAAGTGGAATTTATTCCAGAGATGCAAAGATGGTACAGTATTCATAAATCTACCAATGTGATACAACACATTAACAAAAAGGATAAAAACTACATGATCATCTCAATAGATGTTGAAAAAACATGTAACAAAATTCAACATCCATTCATGATATAAGCTCTCAACAAAATGGGTATAGAGGGAATGTACCACAGCGTAATAAAGGCCATATACAACAAACCCACAGCTAACATCATACTCAGTGGTGAGAAGCTGTAAGATTTTCCTCTAATTAATCAGCAATAAGACAAGGATGTCCACTCACACCACTTCTACTCAATATAGTACTGGAGGTCCTAGCCCCAGCAACCAGAGAAAATAAAGAGGATAAAAGGCATCCAAAATTGGTAAGAAATAAGTAAATTGTCACTACTTGCACATGACATGATGCTATAAAAGGAAAACCCTAAAGACTCCACAAAAAAACTATTAGAATAACTGGATTCAGCAAAGCTGCAGGATACAAAATTAATACCCAGAAATCTGTTGCATTCTTATACACTAACGATGAACTAGCAGAAAGAGAAATCAGAAAAAGAATTCCATTTACAATTGCATCAAAAAGAATAAAATACCTAGGAATAAACCTAATCAAGGAAGTGAGAGACCTGTACTCTGAAAACTATAAGACACTAATTAGATAAAGAGACACAAATAATTGGAAATCTATCCCATACTCATGGATAGGAAGAATTAGTATTGTCAAAATGGTCATCCTGACCAAAGCAATTTACAGATTCAATGTAATCCCTGTCAAAACACCAATGGCATTTTTTCAATAAACTAGAGCAAATAATCCCAAAATTCATATGGAACCACAAAAGACCCTGAATAGCCACAGCAATCCTGAGAAAAAAAGGACAAAGCTGTGAGGATTACACTCCCTGACTTCAAGCTATACCACAAAGCAACAGTAATCAAAACAGTATGGTACTGGTACAAGAACAGACCCATTGACCAATGAAACAGAATAGAGGGCCCAGATATAAATACACACATATGGGGTCAATTAATATATGATAAAGGAGCCATGAATATACAGTGGGGTAAAGACATTCTCTTCAGTAACTGGTGTTGGGAAAACTGGAGAGCTACATTCAAGAGAATGAAACTGGATTATCATCTAACTCCATACACGAAAGTAAACTTGAAATGGATTAAAGATCTAAATGTAAGACACAAAGCCATAAAACTGAGAGGAACACATAGGAAAAGGTCTCTTGAACATGAGCATGTGCAATTTTTTTTGGACACATCTCCTCAGGCAAGGGAAATAAAAAATGAACAAGCAGGACTACATCAAACTAAAAAGCTTCTGTACAGCAACGGATGTCTTCACAGAACAAACAGTATGGGAAAATATATTCGTAAACGATTTATATCACAGGGATTAACATTCAAAATATATCCAAATACATAAAGAGCTTATATGCCTCAACACTAAAAAAACAAATAACCTGTCTAAAAAATGGACAGAGACACAAATAATTGGAAATCTATCCCATACTCATGGATAGGAAGAATTAGTATTGTCAAAATGGTCATCCTGCCCAAAACAATTTACAGATTCAATGCAATCCCTATCAAAACACCAATGGCATTTTTTCAATGAACTAGAGCAAATAATCCCAAAATTCATATGGAACCACAAAAGACCCTGAAACATTTTTTTCAAAGAAGAAATATGGATGGCTAACAAGCATATGAAAAGATGCTCTACATTACTAATTACCAGGGAAATGCAAATCAAAACCACAATGAGCAATCACCTCACATCATTTAGAACATCCACTGTCCAAAAGACAAGAAATAACAAGTGTTGGTGATAATGTGGAGAAGAGAACCCTCCTACACTGTTGGTGGGAATGTAAACTGGTGCAACTGCTGTGGAAGCAGTATGGAGATTCCTCAAAAAACTAAAAACAGAAATACCATTCCACTAGGAATTTACCCCCAAAAAACACCAAAATACCTGAACCAGAAAGATATATGCGCTCCTTATTTATTGCCATATTATTTACAATAGCCAAGATATGGAAGCAGCCTAAGAGTCCATCAACAGATGAATGGATAAAGAAGAGGTGGTATATATACACAATGAAATACTATTCAGCCATAAAAAAGAAAGAAATCCTGCTATTTGTGACAAGATGGATGGACCTAGAGGATATTATGCTAAGTGAAATAATCCAGGCAGATAAAGACAAATACTGTAAGATTTCACTTACTTGTGGAATCTAAAAACAAAACAATATGAACAAAATAGCAGTAGACTCATAGACTCTGAGAAGTGACTGGTGGTTACAATGGGGAAGTGTTTGGGATGGGTGGGTGGAAAGTTGGGGGGAATAAAGGAGAATAAAAATTCTCAATCATATACAAGTTGGTCATAGGGATGGTAGTACAGCATGGAGAATATAGCCAATGATTCTGTAACATCTTCCCATGTTGACTGATAGTAACTGCACTAGTTAGGGAGAAGATTTAATAATATGGGTAACTGGTAAACCATGTGCTGTACATTGAATCTAACGTAAAATTGTATATCAACTATACTTCAATTAAAAATATTTTAAAAAATGAGTAGAATGGTAAAAATAACAAAAATTAAAAATTAAATATTTAGGGGAAATAAGCAAAAGAGGTAAGCTAATGTGCCTCCTGAGGTTTCTGTGAAAATAACTGGAAAAATTGTGAAGCCAGGAAAGTTAGGATAATCTGGATTTAAGGGATGTGAGCAGAGGGAAATGAGTTTATTTTGTAACATTATTGAGCTAGATTTAAAAAAAATTAGTCTAGAATATAGTATTCTAGGGCTGAACACAGTGAATCAGGGGCTGAAGATTAATATAGACTTTCTGCTCTAGTAAGATTATATAGCTATATTTCCAGTAATTCTCTTAGTCTGTTCACATGCTTTTGTACCAGAGGATGCTTCAAGCCATATGATAAACATAATGTGTCTTTCTGGGGAAATAATTGTACAGGAAATTTAAGTTTAATCACCAACCAACTTACTCCCTTTCCCCAACTTAAAAATATTTTTGTTAAAACAAACAGCAATGTGTTATGGAAGAGAATTCAAGATTCACATGGATTTTTAGATGACATTTTCAAATTCAAAGTAATGTCAGGCTTGGCAAACTGCTTTAGGGTCTATCTTCCTTTCCCAATCTCTCCACTCCTCAGTTCACGTTTATTTTCCTATGTAAGCTGTCTAAATCGCTTGTGCACGTCCATACAGCTAGTAAGTGGTATATATAGCAAGAATTTTAAACCATTTCTCTTCTAGAGCCTACACTCTTCACTATATCCTACTTAATAATGTAATGGTCTTTGTGTTTTAGTTAATATTATATTTAGCATCACTCACAAAGTAAATGACAATATAAAGCAAAATACTACTGGCAACTGGTATTTTCCAATAATGAACTAGCAGGGTCTCTATGAATGCAATCAGAATAGTGATTTTTCACAGTGCTCGGGAGAGTGAAGATGGTATCATCAGAGGATAAGTGCGGTTCCCTAGTCTGCTCATCATTAATCTGAGGGTATGCTAAGTGTTCTTTCTAAAGTTCAGTCCATCCTTCAAATTTTTAAAAACACAGAGCTAACATCATTTTCCTGTTCAAAACCTTGAAAGTACAGTTTAGAAGTCCTTCACCATTTGGTTCCAAACTACCCTCAACAACTAAAACTCACAAAATCAGCCCCAAATACACTGGACTTTCAACTAATTAGTTAGTTAATACAAGTAGAAGTCTTCCTGAAAAAGTAACCTTACGGCTAAGACTTCAAGAGTAAGTAAGATTAGTCAGATTAAAGGGGTAACCAGGCTGGTAGGGAAAGAGTTCCAGGCAGAAACACACAGAAACAACGTCATGTGGGAAGAAAGAGCCAGGCCCACTTGAAGAGAGTTCAGTGAAGGAAGGATGGGGGGAGCTAAGGCTGAGAAGCAGGTAGACAGAGGCAGAAGCCAGAAAGCGGACTTTGTAGTCATGTGGAACACGCGCCTTCCTTCTAGGCTAACAACAAAGGGTTTTGAACAAGGAGTGACATGCTCAGATCAGATCCGCATTTAAAGTTCACTCTTGATACCACCTGGAAATCATACCACCACTACTACTTCCAGATGTGCATTGACTTCTGCAGGTAAACATGGAAACTGGTTAATGGATTAACTTGGCAGATTTGTAGTTTTTGAGTTATCAGATTTTAAAATACAGTAATTAAAAACACAAAGGTTTTCCCTTTTAAGCCTCAGGGTGCATTTTACTGTGTTTTTATAAACTTTAGAATGCCTAATAAGCAAATTACTTTGGCGTATTCCATTTAAAAAATGTTGCTCAATGCATGAAATGTGATATTACAGCATTGCCAAACCACTTTTTAATCTTTTGGGAAAAGTGTTTATTTAAATATACAAATATGATTAATAAATACAGAATTATATAATCACCAAGAAAAGTTAGTAAGAGTTTTTATAATGGTCTCTTGGCTTTTCCTGTGCTGATATTGGCACCAGAGAAATTAGGTTATAACTATTGTTTCTCTGTGGCTAAAGAGACATTTCCAAGTACAGAATGAATGGAGTTCATTCAGAGGCCTTGCAAATGGGCTGTGGCCCCTTTTTATGCATAATGGGCCCCAGCAAGGGTATTTAAAACAACGCCAACATTTACTTTTTAACCCGTTGACAAGTTCCTCAGATTTTAAAGGCGTTTCACACACTGGATTTACTTAGGTTTATCTGTTCTTTCATCACAATTTATGTAGAAGAATATTAAGGATGCCAGACAGACTCCCCCCACTCAAGAAAGGCAGCAGCTGATTTAAAAAAAAACGGAGTAAATCATATGTTGTTTAAAACTTATATTACAAAGGACATAGGAATTTCCAATAGACCAAGCTTGACACAGTGACATGAAATAATACCATTTGAGGGAAAAAAAAGTGACAGATAGCTTGATGGAAAGAGCAAATCCCTGTGAAAGGAAAAAAGGTGAAAAAGTCATGTATCTTTCAATAAACCTAATTTTTTTTGTTACTGTTGCCCCTAAATACATCAGGGCTTCATGAGCTATTTTGTAACTGACTTTTTTAAGACAATGCTGTACAACAGTTAGGAAAAAAAGAGGTTATAACCCACTTCCTCCACACCCTCTTGATACTTACCATCAATCCTTGCTGTGGTCTTGGCTTATGCAGTATACTGTCTCATTATGACTGGATTATGAAAAGTCAAATAACTGTCATCAACAATATAATATCAAATTTAAAGTCCCATTTTTTTTGTTACATGTACTCATTTTGTCAACTTGCTCTTTTTTTATGGTTTAAGTCACAAAACAAACTCCTGAAGGTGCCAGGTCCAGAGCTGGCAATGTAACCGAGAAGTAAACGGCAATCTAATGCTATGGCTTCAGAGCAACATGGTCAAAAGATTTTAATGTATGAAGAAAGGAATTTCATATTACTTGACCCACAAGTTCAATATTTAAAGGTTCACTAGTATTTTTTTTCCTACCTTAGTAAGAGAACTAATGTATACCTAGATTGGGCTAGGGGTGGATCTCTCCTCAAAGTAACTTGCAGGTTGGACTACAAAGGATACACAGAACCCATTGAAAAGAGAGTAATGAGGTAGAAAGGAGACAGGTTGTTGGCATCTGCTTGAACTTTAGCTTTCATTCCTGATGACAAGGACTCGGGCCTGGCTGAGGAAGCTGCGTCCTCCGACTTCACTCACCAGCAGTGAATCGGAAATGCTCCTTCACATTGTGTTCTTTTGAAGCACTTGACAGAAACTCTTCTTAATGGAGATAAAAAAAAAAAAGAAAGGATACTGTGTAAGTATCAGGTGAAACCATCTCTGACAAGTCCTTAAAAAGAGGACAGCTCATTTCCCACTCTCTTCAAGGGCTAAAGGCAGCAGAGAGATTATTTTGCAAATTAATTCTGTCATGTTTTCATTAAGCAAATATTTACTAAATGTACCACATATCCAGACCTTCATTTTTATTATACAAAAACGCATAATTCTAAGCATTTTTTCTAAGCATTTTATTATATAACAATATTACATAATTACAGTGGAAATAACACCCTCTCAACGGGTTGTGAAGAGGATAAAATGAGATAATAAGTATAAAATGTTCATAAGCCAGCCTGGTGCATTGTAATTGCTCAGTAAATGGTCGCTATTATTATTGCTGTTATGGAAGCTGTTCATGTAAAGCTTTATTTCTTGGCCCAGCTAAAAATAGCTTTTGATATGCCAGAGGTTAAATAGTAACTCTGAAATTTGAGTAGGATCTGGAAAAAAGAGAAATTTTTGATCCAGAAGTATTTATAACATTTTAAACCACCCAAGACTTAGTTTTCCCATAGGTTCCTTAGTTTCTGAAGTTTATGAAGAGATTCGCACTTCTGAGAATTTAGGCTTTGACATTGAATTAGGGAACTTGAATCCTGATTCCATGACTTGATCTTTCTATAGCTGAGTTTTCTCATGCGCAAAATGGAAGAAATAATTCTACCTACACCTCAGGGTTGTTGTGAGGATTAAGAAGACAGTACATGTAAATGTTTAAAGCAGTGCTTGGAACATACTAAGTGCCAAACATATCTGAAATCACTGCCATCATTATCACTGAATGGCAAAATAGGCAAATGGGAGATATGTCTCATTTCTGAGATTATCTTTGCTTTTCTCTACTCCTTGGTGTGTAAGAGAATTTTAATTTCAGTTATTCCATAACTGAACATTCCAAACATGGAGGCAAATACTAACCTTCCTGTTTATAAATTGGGGGCATCTCTTAGTACACAATGGTTGCAGGAAACTAGTCACACATTGGCAGGCTGAAGAAAAGAAGGGAAACCAGTAGAAACGAAGCCACCTTGTTCATCTCATATGGACCACACGGCCCGTCTGGTCTGCCATCTCTGCCTTTCTCCGTCAGTGCTCTTTCCACTTCCTCTGCTTCCTCACTATGGCTCTGGTCTTGGTCTATATGACTTTTAAGCCAAAAGTCACTCATCCATTTGTGTGTGGGTTTTTGTCTCTAAATCCACATTGTTGAGAGGGATCTTGGTGTCTCAGTCTGCTTTTGGATAAATTCGTGGTAATGCTTGGTTTTGTTTGCTTATCCACCTGCTCTCTCCTTGCATCCTCTTAACAACAATTTCTGATTAAAACAAAACAAAACAAAACCTATTTTCTAGTCACAGGATCGGACTCTTGAATCAGGCTGGCTTAAAGAGAACCTTAGGAATCTGAGCCTTTCGTGGAGGTGCCCGGGACAAAGGGCTCATGGGCTCTCGATCGTGAAGTCCTCAGCTTTCCCGGGCTTGCCCGTCCAGTGATACTTCAGTTCTGTGAGCTGTGAGCTACTGCAGTAGTTCTGTTTGAAGATGGTCTCTGTTTCTTAAGCACTTTTCTGTTTCTTAACTAAAGACCCTCAGTGGCTGAGTTTCCTCTGGGGAATTTAATCAGCTATGGTCAACTAGGAATTCAGTCAAGCCCAGTTAAGCTGGAGGAGATTCCACGTGCAGCAGTAAATTGTTATAGCTACTACAGGGAAAAATGGGTTATAAGGCAAGAGACTTGGGTCTGTATCTTCTACAGACCTAACAGGATATAACAAACCTCACTTAATTAAATTCAATTTAAGCCACCAGGCATTATAATTAAGCATTCAGGGGGTATTTACATGGGCAAAGCTAAATCTTTGCTCTCAAGTAATGCCCAGTCTAGGGGGAAGGATTATATGTACACATATAATTGTAATATAAGGCAAGTAGGCTGACTACTGTGATAAAAATAAGAACACAGAGAAAAGAACAATTAATTTGGGCTACAGGATTAGCCAAAAAAGACGAACCTGTTGAGAGACTCATATATCATGTTGCAAGCCACAGATTCAAGGGAGAAAGGGTCCCTTTTCAGAAGCTATGGCCCTTTGAGATCCCCGGTAATATACAAACAGGAAAAAGACTCTCTAGGCTCATAGGCACTTGGGAAATTTTATTGTTTTCTCACTATTATCCTCACTTAAGTACAAGTCTAAATAAATGTTTATAGCGGCAGAACTCCTTTCCCACAAAAAAATACTTCTCTCTTCCTTAACACTAGTCCTGGGCTGGAAGCATACAGGGCCCTATTTCCCTGCCACATCTGAATTATCTCAACAAGGAGAAAATTTGGATTATAACACCCACACCTTTGAAGCGGAGGAAAGTATGTCATTTTTTCTCAGATCTTGAATCTCGTAATTCAGCACAGTTGTCACCACAAAAGTATCCAACAATCAGACTGAGTATCCATTGCATCAAGGATATCCTGGATATCAGTTGTAACCCCTGCCTCCTCACCTCTACACTGGCCCTGCAGGACTGAGATTCTGACCTGGATGTGATTCTGACCTGGATGTGTAGCCCTTTTCACCTGAGAATTGATTTTTTAAATTCTTAACACTCTTCTCTCTGGTTATGGTTCTGGAGTCTGGACCATGTCTTCTAAACTCTACTCCGAAATGCAATTCTCTTAGAACCTAAACTAATGTCCTCCTTACATTGGAGCAGGGTTAGCAAACTTTTTCCACAAGGGGCTGGGTGGCAAATATTGTAGGCTTTGAAGGCCAGGGTGTCACTCACAAGTCCTCAATCTGCCATTGCAGCCATACACGATACTTAAACAAATGGGTAGGGCTGCATTCAAGTAAAACTTTAACAAAAAAGAGGCAGCGATTTGGCCCCTCAGTGCAGTTTGCAACCTACTGCTCTTGAGCAACCTTATCCATGCATTTGGGATTCTTTAATACCATGATCCATCTGGTTGAGAGATGGCTTATTTCAGTCTTTCCCAATCTCCCCTTTATTTGCAAAGGTCTAGAATGATTCACCCCACAATGTCCAAGATGCCCATGCACCTTAGGGCATACTCAGTTCCTGGCATACTCCAGAGCCCACTTTGAAAAATTACATGTACCTGTCTTTCCTTCTAAAGTCAAAGGGAAAAAAGAAAAACCAGAAGTGGTGGTTTCCATATACTTATTAGCAGTTAAACAACAATACCAACAACGTAAAGTAACTTAAAAGGCCTTTTAAAAGGTAACTGGTTCTAGAGATCAAGCAATATATGGAGACAAATGACAACAATAATTTAACATTACAAAATCTGTGGGATGCAGCGAAGGCCATTCTAAGAGGGAAATATATTGCAATACAGGCCTACCTCAGGAAAGAAGAACAATCCCCAATGAACAGTCTAAACTCACAATTAATGAAACTAGAAAAGGAAGAACAAATGAGGCCCAAAGTCAACAGAAGGAGGGACATAATAAAGATTAAAGCAGAAATAAATAAAATTGAGATGAATAAAACAATAGAAAGAATCAATGAAAGCAGGAGCTGGTTCTTTGAGAGAATAAACAAAATAGATAAACCCCTAGCCAGACTTATCAAGAAAAAAACAGTCTACACACATAAAAAGAATCAGAAATGAGAAAGGAAAAATCACTACGGATACCACAGAAATACAAAGAATTATGAGAGAATACTAGGAAAATTATATGCTAATTAACTGGATAACCTAGAAGAAATGGACTACTCTCTAGAAAAATACAACCTTCCAAGGCTGACTCAGGAAGAAACAGAAAATCTGAATACACCAATTACCAGCAAAGAAATTGAACTGGTAATCAAAAAACTACCGAAGAACAAAACTCCTGGACCAGATGGTTTCACTGCTGAATTTTATCAAACATTTAGTGAAGACCTAATACCCATCCTCATTAAAGTTTTCTGAAAGTAGAAGAGAAGGGAATACTCCCAAACTCATTCTACGAGGCCAACATCACTCTAATACCAAAACCAGGCAAAGACACCACAAAAAAAGAAAATTACAGACCAATATCCCTCATGAACATAGATGCAAAAATACTCAACAAAATATTAGCAAACCAAATTCAAAAATACATCAAAAACATCATACATCATGATCAAGTGATGGTACAACATTAGAAAATCCATCAACATCAACCACTACATCAACAAAAAGAAGGACAAAAACCACATGATGATCTCCACAGATGCAGAAAAAACATTTCGACAAAATTCAAAATTCATTCATGATAAAACTTAACAAAATGGGTATAGAGGGCAAGTACCTCAACATAATAAAGGCCATATATGATAAACCCACAGCCAACATTATACTTAACAGAGAGAAGCTGAAAGCTTTTCCTATAAGATCGGGAACAAGACAAGGATGCCCACTCTCCCCACTTTTATTCAACATAGTACTGGAGGTCCTAGCCATGGCAATCAGACAACACAAAGAAATAAAAGGCACCCAGATTGGCAAGGAAGAACTCAAACTGTCCTTCTTTGCAGATGACATGATATTGTACATAAAAAACCCTAAAGAATCCACTCCAAAACTACTAGATCTAATATCTGAATTCAGCAAAGTTGCAGATACAAAATTAATACACAGAAATCTGTTGCATTCCTATACACTAATGATGAACTAGCAGCAAGAGAAATCAGGAAAACAATTCCATTCACAATTGCATCCAAACGAATAAAATACCTAGGAATAAACCTAACCAAGGATGTGAAAGACCTACACCCTGAAAACTACAAGACACTCTTAAGAGAAATTAAAGAGGACACTAATAAATGGAAATGCATCCCATGCTCTTGGCTAGGAAGAATTAATATTGCCAAAATGGCCATCCTGCCTAAAGCCATCTACAGATTCAATGCAATCCTCATCAAAATACCTATTGCATTCTTCAATGAACTCGAGCAAATAGTTCTAAAATTCATATGGAACCACAAAAGACCCCGAATAGCCAAAGCAATCCTGAGAAGGAAGAATAAAGCAGGGGGAATTACACTGCCTGATTTCAAGCTCTACTACAAAGCTACAGTAATCAAGACAATTTGGTACTGGCACAAGAACAGACCCACAGACCAGTGGAACAGAATAGAGAGCCCAGATATAAATCCAAGCATATATGGCCAATTAATATACGCTAAAGGGGCCATGGATATACAATGGGGAAATGACAGCCTCTTCAAACTCTTCAACAGCTGGTATTGGCAAAATTGGACAGCTACATGTAAGAGAATGAAACTGGATTACTGTCTAACCCCATACACAAAGTAAACACAAAATGGATCAAAGACCTGAATGTAAGTCATGAAACCATTAAACTCTTAGAAAAAAACACAGGCAAAAATCTCTTGGACATAAACATGAGCAAATTCTTCATGAACATATCTCCCCGGGCAAGGGAAACAGAAGCAAAAATGAACAAATGGGACTATATCAAACTAAAAAACTCTATACAGTAGAACAAAAAGACATTCTACAGTATGGGAGAATATATTCATAAATGACATATCCGATAAGGGATTGACATCCAAATTATATAAAGAGCTCACGCACCTCAACAATCAAAAAGCAAATAAGCCAATTAAAAAATGGGCAGAGGAGCTGAACAGACACTTCTCCAAAGACGAAATTCAGATGGCCAATAGGCACATGAAAAGATGCTCCACATCACTAGTCATCAGAGAAATGCAAATTAAAACCACAATGAGATATCACCTCATACCAGTTAAGATGGCCGCCATCCAAAAGGCAAACAACAACAAATGCTGGTGAGGATGTGGAGAAAGGGGAACCCTCCTACACTGCTGGTGGGAATGCAAATTAGTACAACCACTGTGGAAAGCAGTATGGAGGTTCCTCAAAAAGCTAGAAAATAGAAATACCATTTGACCCAGGAATTCCACTCCTAGGAATTTACCCTAAAAATGCCCAGTTTGAAAAAGACATATGCACCCCTATGTTTATCACAGCACTATTTACAATAGCAAACAAATGGAAGCAACCTAAGTGTCCATCAGCAGATGAATGGATAAAGAAGATGTGGTATATATACACAATGGAATATTATTCAGACATAAGAAGAAAACAAATCCTACCATTTGCAACAACATGGATGGAGCTAGAGGGTATTATGCTCAGTGAAATAAGCCAGGCAGAGACAGACAAGTATCAAATTATTTCACTCATCTGTGGAGTATAAGAACAAAGAAAAAACTGAAGGAACAAAACAGCAGCAGACTCACAGAACCCAAGAATGGACTAATAGTTACCAAAGGGAAAGGGACTGGGGAAGAGGGGTGGGAAGGGAGGGATAAGGGGGAAAAAGGGCTATTATAATTAGTACACATAATGTAGCAGGGGTGGAGGTGGGGTGGGGGCATACAGGGAAGGCAGTATAACACAGAGAAGACAAGTAGTGATTCTATAACATCCTACTACACTGATGGACAGTGACTGCAATGGGGTATGTGGTGGGGACTTGATAGTAGGGGGAGTCTAGTAACCATAATGTTGCTCATGTAATTGTATATTAATAGCAAAAAAAAAGTAACTGGTTCTTGCTTCTGTAACAAGAAGAAAGGAGAAAAGTTATGAGGCAATAATCTGTTATATTTTACAGGGAGTAAAACATTACTTCACACTCACCTTGAAGCAAGGGAAGGAGAAGTATTGCAATTCCCAGATTGGAAATCTGAATATATTTTTCAATAAAGTTTTTAAATAGAGTGATTAATATAGTGGACTTAATAGGATGTTTTAAATGGCCTAAAAATGCAAACAAGAACTGCCATCCAGTTAAATGCTAATGGAGTGGACATTTTTCTGATTTTTCCATCTGATCTGACATCCATTCTTCTTTCTTCTGATAACATTACCTATATTTTCCTTTGGGGAAACATACTTCCCATACTTTCTGTCCTTACTCTTTGGAGGAGCTGAAACCTTCCCTGATTCCAAAGGTGAGTATGTGACCTAGGTCTGGACAATCAAAATAACAAATATCCCCAGACCGATGATTGTTTCAGGGACGTAAAAGCTGATTTAATCAAAGCAAGGCCAGGACTTTTGTCTGTATTTCTTAGGACAGTTGCTCTTCCTAGTTTAGATTTTGTAGATTAGATTATTTTCCTAGATTAGATTGGAAACTGGTAAAATATAAATAAAGAGTTGCAGGGAGCCAACATTAAAAGAACCTTTATGATAAAGCAAGTATCAAGAAAAGCAGGCTGAAAAAAAAAAACAGGCCGAAGAAATGCAGCAACATCAAGTCCTGAGAATTTGCTTGAACGCTTAATATTTTAGTAATGAAAGCTAATTGATTTTTAAATTTTTAGCCAGTTTTCTTCTTTTTCACTTCCTTCATTTCCTCTAGATTTGTGACTCAGAGTGCTAAAACAACCTATTCTACATTAGCCAGTCTATAGATTTTTTTTAGCACACAAAATAATCATATGGCTTGGTATAATTACTCTCATTTTCAGATCAGTCCACTGAGGAACTGCACAGTATGCCTATGGTCATGTACCTAATATGCTTCAAAGCCATGATTCAACCTCAGGCCAATCAAACTCCAAAGCTGGCGGTCCTCACTACTCCTTGCTCTTAGCAACAGGGTTCCAAAAGGACCAAGCCTTGAGTTTTCAACAACTCACCTCTATTTATAATGCAGGGGCCGTATCTGCATTAAAAGACTGATGTAATGGTAACACATTTGCTTTGGCCTGTAATGTGAAAATGAATGATTTACCTTTGAAAATGTAGTGATCCCTTGACCAGGCCACCAGTGCCTTTTAAAATATTAATGAAATGATTGTTACAGCAAGTCATTTATAAAAGATATTTCTTTGAAGAAAATTGCATTTTCTACTTTAAGCTTATGTTAGGTATATGTCCAAGAGAAAACTTATACATTCATTCATTCTACAACAGACAAACAGAGATGTTTAGACATTTATAGCATACCAGCACGAAGCCTGGCAAAGATATAACCATACTGAGCTGCCTAGAACAAAAAAATTGGTATAGATAGCCCATCTTAACTTAATAGGCTTATGTTCTCAGTATCTGCCTAAAATTAATATCCTGAGAGTCTGACAATACAATACTTTCTTCTACATGTGAGACTTCGTAGGGAACCACTTTTTTCAAACAAAGGCATGAGAGTCTGGGAGACAGTACCCAATAAACCTCTCTTTGTTTGTTTCTTCATAGAATGAGGATGATAATAGTACTACAATTATTTGTATCCCATCCTCTCTTAAGTTTCCCAATTGAATGGACTACTGACTTACTACATAGTTTTTAAGTTTGAATATTTATAGATTTTATTTTTCATAGACTACTATTCACTTTTCTCTCTTATGCT
Organism: Smutsia gigantea; assembly: GCA_032199065.1. NCBI lineage: Eukaryota > Metazoa > Chordata > Mammalia > Pholidota > Manidae > Smutsia > Smutsia gigantea. Next base: position 184,855 of record JAVSCE010008559.1, on the reverse strand, counting down.
CTTTCTCACACACATGCTTATAAACATGCTACATAAATTATCTCCAAAAATGAGCAAGTTGTAAATACATGCCCAACGTTATAAGGTAAATGCTCTTTCATCAGAGATCAACCAAAAATCATTACTGTATAAAATGAATAAGGAAATATATTGAGATAGTTTTCATTATAAAAATATGCTGTTTTAAAATATCTCTCTTTTTAAATTTTTTATTAAAGTTAATGTAGCCTTGTGGCTTATATAAATTATAACAAAAAGGATGCCAATTATCTTGAACACTTATCTTAAAACACCATTTTAAGTATGGTTACTTCAGAACAGTGACATATTATCATTTAAGGTATGTTATATTGTGTGTATACATTCTGCTTTTTAATTGGGTCATTTTGTTTTTTGCTATTGAGTGGTAGGAGTTCCTTGAATATTTTGGATATTAACTCTTTATGGGATATATGGTTTGCAAATATTTTTTTCCATTTAGTAGGTTGCCTTTTCATTTTGTTGATTGTTTCCTTTGCAGTTCAGAAACTTTTTGATTTGACAGCGTAACAATTATCTATTTTTGTCTTTGCTGACTGTGCTTTTTGTGTCATATCCAAAAAATCATTGCCCAGACCAATGCCAAGAAGCTTTTTCCTATGTATTTTTCTAGGAGTTTTATGGTTTCGGGTCTTACATTTAAATCTTTAGTCCATATTGAGTTGATTTTTGTGTGAGATGTAAGATAAGGGTCCAATTTCATTCTTTTGAGTGAAATATACATTTCTTTTAGGGCCCATAAATGCTGAGTGGAGCCATGTGGTACAATGGTTAAGAACAAGAACACTGGTGCCAGACAAGTGTGGGTTCAGATTTGGATTCTGGAATTCACTGTGCAACTCTGGGTGAGGTTCTTAGATTAAATACATTGTTGTATGTAAAGTGCTTAGCATGGTTCCTGGCATTTGGAAATCACTCAAGAAATAGTCATGACTGTATATATACATTTATATATTTTGTATATAAATATACATATAAAATATATATACATTTTTATATATGTGTATATATATAAAACAATAGATTTGCAAAATAAAAATCTTCATATGAAAGCCTTCAGGGATCAAGGAAATTTTAAAAGTAAAAATGACTATATATTCCTTGAATATTCTTTACTCTTAACACATATAAAACTGTAAAACTCAGATTCTTAATATAATTTTATGAGTTAAGAGTTGAATCACTTTTGGCATACACAAAAGACTAGATAAATGCCAGAGAGATGTACTACGAGAGAGTAATTCTTTTATTTCTGTTTATTTTAACTATATTGTCCTAATAGCTTATCAGTTCAAATGCAATATTAATGCTATGTTATATATTGCTCTATACTTGATTTTACATGAATCACAGTATTTAGTCATAGGATTTGGGGTTATTTGTTACTTTTTAAGGGTTTTATATACTCACTATAGAGCTAAACACCCAGTTTAGCTTCAGTTACACAATTACAAGATTTTTTCATCACACAATTACTCTTTGAAAATTGAATGTGCACGCACAAATGTCCAGAGTGTAGACAGCTGTTCAAACAATAAGAACTCTATGTATCAGGACAGGTGCTGTTATTATGCCCGAAATCCATAACACAAGTGTTGGTTTATAAAAGATTTGGAGGAAAGAGTCTTAATAACCATAAAGTACAAATAAATATCCTGTAGTAAAACAAAGCAACAAATTTCAATTTCTTCCATGCAAAAGAATCAAAGAATATTCAATAAAAAGCTTAAAGAAAATTACCGGTGGTTGTCCACTGCTCTGAAGTATTTTGATGCCACATATTCATACCTGACTTGGGATATTTATTACAACGGCCTAAGAAGCTCAAGGCACTCCTTCAAACTGTTACTAAGAACCACCTGGCAAATTTACAAAACCTGAAGGATCAACTTAATTTAAAAATTGTTAAACCATGAGTTACTTCAAAGCAAGGTCCATTTTACTCATCATGATTTTGCCAATACCTTGACCAAATAAGGAACATGGTGGACTGAAGACTTACAACAATGGGAGGAAATGCCATACCATGGTCAATCCGCCACTGTCCCACAGGCTTAAAATCAATGGCCAGATTATCAAAAGCTGTGGTTCTCAATTAGGGGTGATATTACCCCTCAGGGGATATTTGGCAATGTATGGAGTCATTTTGGGCTGTCACAACGGCGGGGGTGCTATCATCTAGAGGGTAGAGGTGAGGGATGCTGCCACACATTATATAATGCACAGGACAGCCCCCCACAACAGAGAACTATCTGTCCCAAAATGTTAACTGTGCTGAGATTAAGAAACCCTGCTCTAAAAGTTAACTGAATATTCATGATAGCATCAGTCATCCAGAGCAGAGCCTCCTAAACCTATCTTGTTTAAATAAGAAAGTTTCATTATACAATTCACTACTCATGTTCCAAAAAAGAAAACTGCTGAAATGGAAGCATAGAAGTAGAAAGAATGAAAAACCTTCCATTTCCTCTCAACTAATAGACAGTTTTTTGTACATCCTTGTATTCATCACATGTGACACTTAGGAACTGTGGATGGACATAAGTGACAATGGTATACTACCACACAACCTTTTTAACTTCTAGAATACATTGGCTTTTGTAGTGATACATTTAAGGAGGTCAAACATGGAAGAGTTAGATTTGTACTCTACATTGGCATAAGAATACTGAAATAGGGAAGGTAAAGGTGATGATAAAGGAGATAGTTAACATCTTTTGAGTGCTTTCCATCTGCCAGGTACTATACTCAGCACTTTACATGTGTTTCCATTTAACTGGAAAGATCTATCAATTTCAGAAATTAAGTGTTCCAGAAAGAATATTATTTGCTCATTTATATAAAAATTGTTTTATAATTTCTCTTAGACATGTCCCTCTCCTCTAGACTGAGACCTTCTGGAGGACAGGGTCTCTGGTCTTCCTTGTTGTATAACCGAAGACCTGGCACTTTCCCACAAAATAGGGCATTCACTAGCAATCTGTCACATGAGTAAGGGTATCACTGCTTAATGAAACATAAATCTACAGAAACTATTTAAAACCCTCCAAAACCTGAGGAGGAGAAGAGAAGTTGTCACAAGTCTAGTCTATGAGTTCCTCCTTGAGCAGGATATCTTATTTATCTTTGCATTCACCATTACAATGAAGAGTCTAACATATAATAGGCATTTAAAATGTTTCTAATTGAATTTATCTGGAGACTACAACTCTTTTCAAAAGTTTTTACAAGACAGGGAAATGTGATCCACTCCTTTAGGTGGATCTTGACTCAGCAAATATAATTACTCCTTCTCTTCATATATTTTTGCATATTGCTCTTGTGTAATTCCTGCCCTTCACATGTTAAGCTCTGATAGTAACAATTAATGGCACTCAGGGCCAAAGGGAGGAACTATTTCATTTGGGCAATTTCTTCATTCATCTATATATTTGTCAGTGTGAGATGCAGAGTGGTTATATAAGTAAAGACAAATATTCCTTTCTAAGTCTAACACAGAGATCTACAGCTGCCCAATCAAATTGCTGCCTATCTGGGAAGTCATCCTATGGTGCTGCAGTGGACACTACGGGAAAAGGAGGAATAAAGAAGTAGAAACAATTTAAATGAGCTGATGCAGAAACTATATGTCTATTTGGGGCATATCGTTCAGATACCACTGTTAATCAACCCTCCTGATATTTTATCAACAAAGACAAGAACATCTCTTCTGTTTCTTAAGCCACTCAAAAGTTCTCATTAAACCTCAGAAATCAAGCATACTAGCAAAACAACAGCAACTATAAAGTATTTGCTTGCTGTTCTTTTGACTTAGAAAAGATGTTTCCTTTATTCTCTTCATGACCTCTATAATGAAATACTCTCATATACATGCTTATCTATCATACTACTCTGAAAAAAGTTAAATAGAGGTTTCTGCCTTCTGACTTACTGTGTAGTGTAGGGAATAAGGAAGAAGAAAAGTCATATGCCCTCCTTTAAAAATGTCATAACCAAAAATAATATACACGTTTTCATTGTAACCAGGCAATACTGACAGTCGTATAGATTTGGCCAAACTGAATGGAGAATACATGCCATCAGAGTGTGAAGGGGGTAGATAAACAGAAAATATAACACTTTCTAACTTCTTTTAACACAATTTCTGTATCTGCCGATTCTGAGATGAAAAAAAAAAAGTTCCCCTGGATAATCTCTGATCCACTTTGAGTCTGTCTCCTCCAGAAGGTCCCTCCCAGTCTACTACCCAAGGAGTGGAGAGATCCCAAAGGGGGCTGCCAGGAAGCTGCAACACATGCAAAGCACTTGCCACCCTTCTTGTTTTCTTATTTTTCCTGTTTTCCTTGCCTGAATTTTTTTCCCTGCCAAAGAAAAGCTTTTTTTTTTCCCTGCGCAAATGAAAGCAGCTGCCCAAAGTGGAGGAAGTTCAAAGACCAGAGAAGAAAGAGAAAGGAGGTGGGGGTCAAATGAGAAAAACAACTGAGGACAACAAGAAGACTCTTGGCCACTGTGCCTTGTACAAAAGCCTAAAACAGAAAATGTACTGGTGGACAGATGGACCAGTGGCAGCCATGGGCAAAGGGACGCACCCATAGGCATTCAAGTGACAACAGCTGAATATTATATTTTTACACAGACTCACAAACTTTTAACTCTCCCAGGGCAAGATATATTTCTAGATATTTTCTTCTGACCTTGTGATGTCTACTTTGTTTGGTTCCTGTCATACAGTAATTCATGTTTCTGAATCATGCTACAATTAAAAACCTATTTGAAATTATTGTATGAATTTCTTCCTTTGGTTTCATTACTTAAGGTGATTGAGAAAATATAGGTATGGTTATTAAGGAATCTAACTCCAATATGTACATTCAGAGGACTTAAGTGTATATCTAGTGTTTATTTTTTAACTCCAAGGTCTAGTGCTTAATTAAATATTAAAATTTACTATTGAAATTACTATAAAAGGATTGCAGTTAAAATATTGCAAATAATTACTTCTTTTGAGGTAGAACTTAAAAGAAGTAAAACAAATACAACTTATGGGATATTTCAGAAGACATTTTTTAAAAGATTTAAAGAATATATAAATACTCTAGTATTTTAAGATTTTTAGAAGTCTTCTATGCAAATTACTTTTATATACTTATAATTCATTGTTAATAATATATGACTTCTAGCATCTTGGAATTCCAAAACAAACTGGAACACTCAAAGGAGTGCATGGATTCTGGGAGGCCACTTGTTTGAATATATTTGCAGGTTTAAATATCTGTATCATCAGTATAAAATTTTTCTATTGAGTCTTTAAAAATGTATTTACAAGCAAGAAGGACTGTGAAGTCGTACCTACAAATGTTGAATCTATGTAGAAATTTCAGGAACGTAACTGTAGAAGAGTAAACACTTCTTACAGACTGACTGCCAAATCTACAGCCTTTTCTTTTAGTCAACACTTTCCCACCATCGTGGGAACCATTTCTCATTAACAACCAAATTGTTTTCAGATGCTGAGCTATAAGAGGTTTCCTTAGAAACCACTTGTTAAAAGACTGTGGCTTTCTTCCCTAGAATCTCAAGCAGTGAAAAGGCAGATTTTCTGGCATAAATCAAACCCAATTTCTAGGGTTCACTAAACCCTTTCTCCTCAAAATAATGTTTTGTGACTTGATCTTAGCAGTTAATAGTACATGCAGGAGAGCTGGTGTGAACCAGTTTTAAAAGAATTTTATTCAATTTCTTTTGTCATTCAAGTGAAATCATTTCCAGAGTTTGTTATACCTTGATGAAGATTTAACTGCACAACTAATGGACACAATCATACATTTTATGGTAGGGCAAAATCTTTACGTTTTTTCCAACTAAGTTTGCACAGGTGAATTAATCTTTGTATTGTTAGGAAAATACTATCTGTTCTGATTTCAGAGTTGTTCTTGCTTATAAATATACCTAAAAAAAAAGAAGTTGGCAACAAAGAATTTTTGTACTAAAAATGTAGATATTTTTACTGGCTAATATATAGAACTATATATATCAATAGTGTTAGGAAGTTTCAAGATGCATACAGCTTCATAAGAAACACACAAAAAAGAATCATATGCACCAATAATTATGTCTTAAGTGTGGACTTGACAGAGTACTTTAAGTGGAAATCTAAAAATATTATTGGAATGGAATTTGCTACAACTCCATACCTTTTGTATATAATGCTCTTTGCCAGCAATTTGCAATCATCTCCCAAACAAATATTCCTTCTTCAGACTGTCCTCAACCATTCCCTCACTCATTCACTCATTTATTTATTTATTCATTCATTCATTCAATGCATTTTTACTGAGCACTTACTATTTGCCAGATTCTATGTTAAATGCTCCAGTGAACAAGACAATGTCCTTTCCTTACTGAGCTGATGGTTGAATCTGAGCCATTCATCCTTCCCCGACTTCCTCAGACATAAACACTTCCCTCTAGGTGCTACCATCATTTATCCATTTAACAAGTATCTAAAGGGTACCTCCTAGGTACTAGCTCCAAGCACTAGCCATATCATATTGCAATTATTTATTTGTGAATCTCCTTTAGCTGTCTGTGAGTTCTCTGAGGAAAGAACCTTTACATATCTTTGTATTCCCAATACCTAACACAATTCCTAGAATATAGTAGATACAAAGTAAATGCTTACTGAATAAATGATTGAACTAAAATATTCTGGCTAATAGAACAGGCTTTCTGCTATTTTAAAGTTATCAATAATGTATCATAGGTTTATAAAAGTATTGGCCCTAATTTGTATCAGCTAAATATTTTAAAGATGTGAAAGATGGAAATCTGAGAAATGGCCAAGCTGTTCTAAGAAGTTTAACAACTACAGCTCATGCCATATTGCTAGGCAATTCTGAATTAATAAGCTTATAGGAATATCCATCTAAACTGAAAAAATAATTCACAATAGAAATTGGTCTCTTTTGAGCCTTCTGGCAATTTGGCTTGAGAGTATTTGAATTTAAAATGCAACCTTTTGCTTCCAAAGGCATTTTTCTGGAAGTAAGTGCCCCAAATCCCTACGTCAGCCTATTAAGACCACACTAGATCTGCCACCCTGCCACACAAGATCTCTGACCTCATCTCCTGCCACTCACCTACTTCTTCACCTGCTTCTACAAGACTAATCTCCTTGCCATTCCTGGATATCCAAGCAATTCTGCCTCGGGACCTTGACACTTGCTGCTCCCTCTGCCAAGACAGCTCTTCCTCAGGTACCTGCAAGGCTCACTCTCTCCTTCCTTCAGGTATCTGCTCAAATATCACCTTTTAGCGAGGGCTTCCTTGACACCAAATCTCAGTCCTCCATTTGCAAGCATTCCTTACCCGGATTTAATTTCTTCATAGTACTTATCACATCTGACATACTATGCTTTTTTCCTTTGGTCTGTTTCCCCTACTAGAAAATAAATTCTACAAGGCTAAGTATTTTGACTATATCCTTAATGATTAGAAGTGCACCTTACATATAGAAAACACTCTATAAATATTTTTTAGTGAATGGATTTGATGGGCCTATCAATAACTGTGTCTCCAATATTAACTCTCTGTGTTGTGCTGTGGTAATGACTGTGGACTACAAATATAGCAACAGAAACCACCTGATTTTCTGAATTCAGAATTTACTATTTGATTATCTGATATATACCCCAAAACCGGTTCAGAAGCCCAAACCTACCTAGTGTAATTGTCCCCCCAAATCTTCCTGCCTCAAAGCACTACACTAGAAAAGGCAGTTTGTAAACACAAACCGATTTCTAAGCATTCCTTAACTGTCTATATGAAAATGTAGATGGAAGTAGGGACATGATCCCTCTTACAAAGTAGTTTTAATCTAGTTGGAGACCTCAAAGGAAAGCGCCATTTCCTCTATAGGGAAATTCTTGTGAGAATGTTTCAAACATAGCTAATTATTTCCAAGTGGAAAGAAAAAAAGATTTTAATTAGGAAACTCACTTTATTGACTATTAAGGGATCTTTGTTATTTTATAAAACCATTAATGGAAATAAATCAGTGGTTGTAGTGTGTTTGATCAAAGTCATCAAATGCAAGAAAAGATGTATTATAAGGTTGTCAAGAAAAAGAATATCAAAATTTCTAAGGCATTTAAGATGCATTAAAAAAATCAATTGACCACATGTTCTACATAAAAACATAAATAAATAAAAGAACTTATTTGTTCTTTCTTTCTCTATTTCTGATAATTATCCAGTGCACCTCAAAATTCCCTGTGAAATATTCATGTAGTAAGTTAGAAATAACCAATTATTTGACTTGGATTTACATCAGAGATTATCTTATATCAGATTCTTATAGAACTGTGATTAAAAAAAACACCAAGGGCTTATTTATATTTATGATAAAATATAAAATTGAGAATATTCTGTTAATTAATTCTCTCTGTTATTATGCTGTTCTTTACCTGTTATATCCAGTTACTACCTTAATTCTGCTGATGTTTCCAAAATTTTTTTATAGCATTTAATTCCCCATAAACAAACACACATACTGACAAGTATGCATAGGTCTGCATGCATATGCAGGCAAACACACACAAAGAAAAAAATCTTAGTCAAAACTTACTTGCCATCTTTATCTATGACACCACATAACCTTTCAATCACACCACTTGGCCTCCTTTACCGGTCCCCAAGTTTTTTTAAGTAACAAAGTGTTTTAATTTGCTACCTTGTATTGCTTTTAATTTGAAACTGGCTTGGCATTCTCAGTACTCACTAATACACTTCAGAAACGCAGCTCTTACATATATTACATCTCTAAATCCTCACAATATTGAGAAGACTGTTAAACTTGGATGAGGTTAAGTAGCAGATATATTGAGACTTCGGCAACAAGAGCTACAAATACAGGGAAGAAGTCTGCATCAGGCTAGGGGTGGATGACCAATTCATCCCACTTCAGCTAGGACTGTCCAGTTTAGCACTAAAATTCCCATGTCCCAATAATCCCTTCGGTTCTAGGCAAACCAAGACAACTGGTGGGTCACGCAGTGGGTGACGGGCTGATGGAAATGGAATGGACAGAAGCCTGATCTCAGGGTAGTCTAGGGTGCTACTTCCAAAGATGGTAAGGGCAGATGTGGCTCTGTGAAGAGTCAGGGCCAATTGAATCTGGTTCACTTGGTAAGGCAAGAAGGGCAATGCCTGTAACCAGACAGCAAGAACAGGAATCCAAGAATCTGGTTTTGGGTTAATGTGACCTTATGAGTACTTATGAACCACAAGATATAAAGCCCATGGGAGGACAGCTTGCATTAATTTGGTAATACTCATAGTAGTGAAATGTTCTCTGATTGGAGGGAATGATTTGCGGGTGGAGAGCTTCCAGTTAGAAGTGCAAAATAAAATGGTCAAAGGCATGGACAAAATTAAGTGGGCTCAGGGTTACATAGTTAGGAAGAGGCACAGCTACATTAAATCACAATTCAAAACAGGAATGACCATTCAAAACAGGAAAAGAATTTAACCTTCCTAATAGCAGCCAGACATTATTATAGTCTGAGTGTTGCTATTTAGTGTCAAGTGTTTAGCGACAATAGAATTCCTTTTGTCCTCTATGAAGAACTTAGCTCCACGACATCTGAAACATAGACTATCAGCATATCGATAAGGTTTCTTTTTCCTTTTTGAAAAGAAAAGAGCATTTCATTCCAAGAAATACTCTCAGCATATTCTAAAGATAAAAATATTGATATATAGTTGATATCAGTGCTTTAAAAATACAATACTTGCAGTGAAAACTAATAAAAGTCCAATTATTTTTGGAGAGTTGCAGCAAGTCTAGTTGTGAAAATCAGGATATTTGACCTCATTATTTCTAAGTGATGGACTGGGAAAACCAGTGAGACAATAAACATAAAAGAAGTATTTCACTGACTAAATGTAACAATAAAAACAAATACTTTCTACTTTTGAATCAGGATTTTCACTTGCTTGGTTTTTTTTTTGTAATCATTAAGATTCTGTATTGTAAATGAAGTAAGAATCACACCAAAAATATGTCTACTAGCAGGAGACTCACAGAACCTAAGAACGGACTAATAGTTACCAAAGGGAAAGGGACTGGGGAGGATGGGTGGGAAGGGAGGGGCAAGGGGGAAGAAGGGACATTACGATTAGCAGATGTAATGTTAGGGGTGCAAGGGGAGGGCTGTACAACCCAGAGGACAAGTAGTGACTCTAAGGCATCTCACTACGCTGATGGACAGTGACTGTAATGAGGTTGGGTGGGGGGACCTGATGAAGGGGGTAGTGTAATCACCATAATATTACTCATTTAATTGTAGATTAATGATATCAAAATAAACTTAAAAAAACATTAATCCCTTGAAAAAAATATGTCTACTGATTCCCATTTTCAGTGTCAAAAATAAAGGATTTTTTTCCAGTTCAAGATTATAGTTCTGAATGAATAATTCTAAAACCTCATAGTTTGTATGTCATATAGGATGTTCATGCATTTAAAAAACTGATGTAAAACCAGAGGCAGAATTACCATGAAGATAATGAAGCACAAGCTACAACTGATCATACACTTTTGTACAATTTTAAAAGTAAAAGATTAAAAACTATAATTATTTAAGATTAGTGTCTCCTTTCATTAGGACTTCTCCATCACCTTTCCTTACATTAGGTGTGTCAGAATGGCCACCATGCATTTGCATTTTAGCATCATTCTAAGAAGAGGTTGGGTTAGGGATATATTTATCTTGGATTTAGTGGGATAGGCTTATGTGATCTGCAGAGTTTTATGTATAATTAAATTATAGTTAGCCAAGTAAGCTCAAGACTGGCTTCCAGCAATATTCCCATCACCCTGTATACTGACTCATCCATAATGATGAATCAAAGATGAAGTCCAGAGGTCATATTATGGTATGAATATGTCTTATGATGCTTAGTGCTGGAAGTCTGTAGCTAAGTCTTGAAGTTTGAAAGAGGTTTTCTCAAATTAGACAACAATCTTAAAAATTTGGAAGACATAACAAGTTTTATGATGAGTTGTAAACTTAAAAAAAAGCCTTTGTTCTACCTATAATTAAGAAAAATAGTACATCTAATTCTAGCCAAGAAAGTTTACCTGTTAAGAGTATTGTTTCCCCACTATAAACAACTAGAAAACCAGACAAGCTATATGAAACATGGCTTTTAGATAATGCACAAAGGCAGTGCAGAATTGTTATCTCTGAAAGAAGACTCATGAATTACTAGTGGGGCCAAATTAGTTCCAAAATAAAGAACTAGAATAGCAAAGCTTAAAGGCAAGCCTTGAAAGGATAAAACTGATGTGCTTAACTGTTCACCAGAATAAATCTAACACTTTTTAAAGAAATGCAGCAAAATCCAGGAACTAACAATAAAATCCAGTACCCAAAAGTAAAGTTCACAAGGTCTAGCATCCTGTCAGAAGTACTAGGTATGCAAAGGAGTGAGAAAGTATAGCCAGTAGAAAAATCAATAAATTAGAAATGTACCAGAAACAGAATAGACTGGAAGAAAATATTTGCAAAGGACCTATCAGATGCAGGGCTATTATCCAAAATATACAAAGAACTCTTAAAATTTAATGATAAGAACACAAACAACTCAATTTAAAAGTTGGCTGAAGACTTTAACAGACATCTTGTCAAATATGACATACAATAAGCATGTGAAAAGATGTGCCACATGATATATCATCAGGGAAATGCAAATTAAAATAAGATACCACTGTGCATCTATTAGAATGGCTGAAATTAAGAACACTACAATTCCAAATGCTGGTGAGGAAGAGGAGCAACAGGAACTGTCATTCATTCCAGGTGGGAATGCAAAGTGATACAGCCACTTAGAAGATCGTTTAGAGGTTTCTTACAAAACTAAACCTACTCTTATCATGTGATCCAGCAATCTTGCTCCTTGGCATTTACCTAATGGGATGAGAACTTATGTCCACAAGAAAACTTGCACACAGAGGTTTACTGCAGCTTTATTCATAATTGCCAAGACCTGGAAGCAACCAATATGTCCTTTAGTAGGTGAATGGATAATAAAGTGTGGCATATCCAGACAATGGAATAGATTATTCAACACTAAAAAGAAATGAGTTATCAAGCCAAGAAGAGACATAGAAGACACTAAATTATTTACTTAATATTTATCACTTAAAGCCTATTACTAAATAAAGAAGCGAATCTGAAAAGACTACATACTGCATTATTCCAACTATATGACATGGAAGAAAAGGCAAAACTATCGATCTAGTAAAAACATCAATGGCTGCAAGGCACTAGGGGTTAGAGAGGGATGAACAGGTGGAACACAGAGGGTTTTTAGGGCAGTGAAACTACCCTAAATGGTATACATGTCATTACATATTTGTCCAAACCTATAGAATATATTACACCAAGAGTGAACGCTAATGTAAACTATGGACTCTGATTGATAATCATAATCTCAGAAGGAAGATATGGGACATAAAAATACTTGAAGAAATAAATAGCTGAAATTTGCCCAAATTTGATGAAAACTATGAAATCCACAGATCCAAGAATCTCAACGAGCCAAAGTAGAAGAAACATAAAGAAAATCACACTAAGATAAATCAAAGCCAAATTGCTGAAAACTAGTAGTAAAGAGAAAATCTTAAATGCCCAGATGAAAAAAGACACATTTGTATTCAGAGAAACAAAGAGAAAGCTGGCAGCCAATTTCTTATCAGAAGCCATTCAGGCCAGAAGACCTCTTTAAAAGGGTGATAGAAACTGTCAACCTACAATTCTAACCCAGCAAAAATACATTTTGAAAATGTAGATAAAACAGACTTTTTAAAAATGAACAAAAGTGGGGAGAATTCATCACTAGTAAAACAGTACAAAAATAAGTGTAAAAGTTCTTCAGCCAAAAAAATATATCAGATAGAAATTTGGATGTACATCAAGGAATGATGAGCACCAGAAATTGTATATTTGTGGGCAAATATAAAAGACACATTTTCCTCATTTTTAATATCTTTTAAAAATAATTATTTGTCTGTATATATTTATCATAAAATACAATATGGTTTACAAGTATATAGAATTAAAATATGTGACAATAAGAGTACAAAGGATAAACTGGAATATTATTTTATTATTTGAATGTAGACTGTGGTAAGTTAAAGATATATACTGAAAAACCTAAAGCAGCAACTAAAAAAATAAATAAAATCAGCCAATTAATGGAGATCAAATGCCCAATCCATAATTTTTTTAAAGGCAGGAAAAGAGACAAAAGGAGAAAAACATAAATGAGAAAAATACAAAACAAATAGTAAGATGGTAGACATAAACCAGATAGTTGCAATAATTACAGTAAATGTAATGGTCTAGACACTATCATTTAAAACACATGTCATATTGGGTTAAAAAAAAACAGGAGGATCCAACTATATGCTATCTACAAGAAATCTACCTTAAAGATAGAGACAAAAAGATAGATTAAAAGTAAGAGGATAGAAAAATATATACACTGTAAAAACTACTCAAAAGAAAGGTGGAATAGCTATGTTAACATCAGTTAAGTATATTTAATAACAAGGAAAACACCAGAAACAGACACAATGGTAAAGGAATCAATTATTCAAGAACATGTAACAACCTTAACATTTATGTATCTCTCAGCTTCAAAACACATAAACTTAAAACAAGAACTGGAAGGAAAAATATTTATAAATCCAGTTATAGTTGGATAGTCTAACAATCCTCCTTAGTAAATGAAAAAAAAACAAGACATTAAACATATAGAAAGTCCTAAGCAACACTATCAATCAGTTTGACCTTGCTGACATATAGAGAATACTACCCCACAACAGAATATCCAAGTGCCAATGGAATATTCACCAAGAAAAACCATATTTTAGGCCCGAAAACAAGTTTCAGTGAATTAAAAAAGAATGAAATCAAATATTTTCTCTAACCACAATCTAATCTGTTAATTAAACTAGAAATCAGTAACAGAAGATATCTAGAAGAAAATCCTTGAATATTTGGAAAGGAAGCAAAATAACTCTAAATAACCATGGTTCATAGATGAAATCATGAACAAATTTATAAAAATTTTGAACTGAATGAAAATGAAAATATCAAAAGCTTACATCTAGTGCTAAAGCAGTATATACAGGGGAATTTACAGCACTAAATGCTATATTAAAAAAGAAGAAAGCTCTAAGATTAATGACCTATGCATACACCTCAAGAAATGAAGAAAAAAAGAAAAAATGAAACCCGAAGTAAGGAGAAGGAAGGACATAAGAAAATAATGGTTTAAGTCAATAAAAAGAGACAATGAACAAACAATACAAGATTAAAATAAAAACAAATGCTTTGAAAAGATAAATCAACTTAATAAGCTTCAAGATAGGATAAACAAGTAAACAATAGACACAAATTACCAATATCAGAAAGAAAAAAGGAGATATAATTACAGGCCTTGAAGACATTACTGGATTCCTCTGTTTCATTACTACAGCCATTATGGTTCAAGGTCATATAATTGTTTTGATTTCTCTCTCATTCTCAACAATCAATCACCATGTTCAATCTGTGCAATGTTTTTTTCCTAAATCTGTTCAGATTTTTCCCTTAACAATACTTAAATTTTGTATTGTATTACTTCCCAAGGAGAGACTACTCTCCTCTAACTTGTCTCCTTGCTTCTAGACTCTTCTTCCTAAAATCCCTCCATGAATTAACTCATTTACCCCCCAAAAATATGCAGCATCTTCCATGTACCAAATAAACTCTTTACTGAGAGTGAAGATAATAAACTCTTTATGGTTCCTGCTATCAAAGATCTCAGGCTAGTGAAAGAGACTGACATTTACATAAGTACAATGACATATAGTAAGTACACTACAGATATATATAAGACTTAATAAGATAAACACAGAAGTAAGTAATGAACTCTGAGAGAGAGGGACATGAAAAGATTTAGAGAGGTCATGGTATTTAAGATGCATTTTATAAAATAAGTAATTGTCAGGCAAAGGGAAAACATAAACATTTGAAAAGCTTGGTATGATGTTCAAAGAATGGTGAATAGTGAGGATAATGTTGCTGGAGTGTAGGGTTTGCAGGGCACCATGGCAAAAGGTGAGGGTAAATAGGTGGAAGAGCCAGATTTTGGAAAATGTGTATGTATGAATACGAATTCAAACTTGGTTCTGTAAGTAATGGGAAACCATTAAAAAATATAAAGTAAAAAAGTGACATGATCTAATGTGATTTTAAAAGAGAAGAACTGATGAATATATATAAACTAGAGATGGAAAAAGAATACGAGGCAAGTTGGATACTTTCTACAATGGTCCAACCAAGAAAATGATACAGGCAGCAGGAATAACGAAAAGCCAGATTTAAGAGACATTTTTAAAGTAGCAGGACTTGGTAACAAAATGCTGTCAATGTCAGGGGTAAAAGAGTGAAGGATGAAATCCCAGATTTCTAGTTTGGCCAAATACAAATACAGTGGAGCCATTAACACAAAAATTAGTATAAAAAGGGAAAGAAATTATGGAAGAATCCAGTTTTGAACATGTTAAGACAGATACCTCTGGACATCCATATGGAGTTATCTAACAGTGGTTAAATATAGACCTTTATGTATTATCAAACTTCCCAAAATACTTTGTCACTCTCTGGCTTAGAGCTCTCCCATGGTACACTACAGGTATGTACTGTACTTCCCGCTATCTGTGGAACAAAGTCCTAATGTTATCTCGGTGCTGAAACTTCTCCACAACCTGGGTCTAATACACCTGTAAGACTTTGTTTCCTCTGTTCCCTATTGCCTATCATGATTATTCTCAAAATGTAGTACCACCAGTGGTATCCCTAGGGACTTGTTAGAAATGTAATTTCATAGTCACCATCCCACACCACACTATGGAAGCAGAAACCTGGGGGTGGAATCTGACAATCTGTGTTTTAACAAGCATGCTAAAGTTTAAGAAAAACTGACCTACAGAAATTTTAAACAAAAAAAACAAAAAACCAATGGACTATTTGCCATTCACCCAAGATGCTTCTTTCTTGTCTCTGACACATGCCATATTCTTTAAAAGATTTGCATCAGCAGAGGGCTTTATACAAAACAAGCGTTTATAGACAACAGATTAATAGCTGATGAGCAACATCACTTACTTTGCTAAAAGTTACCCATTTTCACATTTATATAATCACTTAGTATTCCTAAGAGAATTACATTTGTTAATTATTCCTTACATCAAGGATTGTTTTCTAAAAAACTATGGCAGTGAAATCTGCATAATACCACATGAAACCAAGTCACAAGTAAAAAAACACATCTTCATTTAGATGAGTGTGCACCTGGTCAAAGAAATCACTGTACAAAGGACTCCTAAAGTCCCTGGGAAAGAGTTGACAGCCTAACCAGCTCAATTTTGTTAGAAAATATGAGTGACTTCTGCCTAGCTCATATTTAGATCAAATGCCTGAAATGGTTCCAGCGTATGGCATAGACCAAAGAGCTTCTTTTCCATGCTCTCTACTTAGTTTCACTGGAATGTGAAAATGACATAACTTTTTTTCTCACTGGATTGCTTTAAAAAGGGTAAAACTGCTCATGTCTCAAAACTGAACTTTCCAGAAACTGGGAGCATAGTTAAATACACTGACTCAAAGGGGCATTACGATTAGCAGATGTAATGTTGGGAGGGCACGGGGAGGGCTGTACAACTCAGAGAAGACAAGTAGTGATTCTATAGCATCTCACTACGCTGATGGACAGTGACTGTAATGGGGTTGGTGGGGGGGACCTGATGAAGGGGGTAGTGTAATCACCATAATATTGCACATGTAATTGTAGATTAATGATACCAAAATAAATTATATAAAAAAAAATAAAAGAGATTGAAAGAAAATACAAAAAAAGTTTAATAAAATGTAAAAGAGAAGATAATAACATGAAAGAGAAGAAAAAGAAATACAAAAGGCAAAATGTTTCCTTTGAAAATACTAATGAAAAAAAATGATTCATCAGGTAAGAAAGAGAAGACACAGTCCTATTAGGATTACAAAAGGAGGACATCATCACACTTTCTACAGACATGAAAGACATAAAAAGAGAATACTATGTAATGTTTTATCAATAAATTTGAAATTTTTAATGAATAAAATATATTTTCTTTGGCACTATGGGACACTGTGAAGTTGTGATATTTTGTTCATGATAGCCTGCTTTTCACATTCATTTTGATTTAAAAAAAAACATCACATTACAATATGATATTTCTTGATTACCAATTTTTCTTGACATCCTCTCAAGCTTTGTTCCTGAATGAATGCCTCGATTTCTTCACCCTAGTCCCAGCCCTGGTAGAATGAAACCCCAGGAAGCCTTACCCCTGATACACCCTAGACGTGTCTAGGACCTGACACTACAGAAAATCTCACAGCAGGGCACAGAGATGTTCATTCAGTGGTGTAGCATTGGGGAACCAATCCCAAATCAGCCTGGAAAAAGACTGCTTTAATATGTGATGGCATATTCCACAGCTATTACAAGGAATGATTGTGTTGGCTTTTCCAGCACTGAAACATCTAAGAAATATTAAGAAAAAATGTTACAAAATAGGATCTACAATAAAGCTAATATTTCTAAAAAATAAAATAAATACACTGACTCAAAGGCAGACCCACCTGGGTTCAAAGCCCTGTGCCATCACTTACTAGGTGGGTGCTCTTGAGCAACTTAACCCGAGCGTCTACTTCCTTACCTTTAAAATGGTGATTTTAAGAATCAAATAAGTGGAGTTCCAGTCAAAGATGATGACATGGGAGACCACTAAACTCACTTCCTCACATGCACAGAATCTTCAGCTACATATGGAGCAATTTCCTCTGAGAAGAGCAGAAGCTAGCTGAGTAGCTCTTACATATCAAGTGAATGAGAAAAAATCTACATCAAAATGGTTAGGAAAGGCCTCACCATAAGACCCACCATATGTTCATAACAACATATGAAAAAGGAGGGAACTTACAACTCCCAAATGCTCTCTGAGGAGCAAAGGGTTTGGACCCAACATCTAGTACCCAAGTTTTTAAGACTTCTACCTGAGGGATGGGCCCCGAAAACACCTAGCTTTGAAAGCCAAAGGAGTTTGTGTTCATGAGATACACAGACTATAGCAAATAAATATTTTTTAAACATTTTAATTGATATATAATTGACATATAACATTGTATTTGTTTTATTTGTACAACATAATGATTATATACATAAATATATATATATGAGGGAGAGAGAGAAAAAGAGAGAAATGACTACCACAATTAGGTTAGTTAACATCCATCACAACACAGTTAATTTTTTTTTCTATGAGACTTTTTAAACTGCTTAGCAACTATCAAGTACATAATACAGTACTGTTAACTAATTACAGTCATCACGCTGCACATTACATGCCTAGGACTTATTTATCTTATAATTGGAGCTTTGTACCTCTGACCATCTTACCAATTTTGCCTACCCGCCACATCTCTCCTCTGACAACCACCAATCTGTTTTCTGTATCTAAGAGTTCTGGTTGTTTTTTAGACTCTCCATATAAATCATGTCATGCAGGACTTGTCTTCCTTTACCTGGTTTAATCACTTATAGTATGAAGGTTAAAAGACAAAATTAGTAAAACTAACTAAAACTACAATAACTTGTTAATGGATATATGAAATAAAAAGATGTAATTGTCGCATCAAAAACATAAAACATGGCAGAGGAGAATAAAAATGTACAACTATAGAATGTGTTCAAACATACACTGATATGAACTTAAAACAGATTGTGATGTCTTATGTAAGCTTCATAGTAACTGCAAAGCAAAAACCTATAGTAAATACACAGAAGGTAAAGAAAAAAGACTCTAAGCATACCGCTACTAAAAAACATCAAATCAAAAGAAAGAGAGCAAGAATAGAAGGAAGGAACAAAGGAATTAAGAAACAGCTAGAACACAGTTAACAAAAGGACAATACAAAGTCCATACCTAGCAATAATTATTTTAAAAATAAATGACTACATTTTCCTATCAAAAGACATGGAGTCACTGAATGGACAAAACAAAACAGAACAAAACAAGACCCTAGTATACGTTAACTACAAGAGATTAACTTCACCTTTAAGAACACATACACACTGAAAGTGAAGGGATGGAAAAGATAGTCCATGGAAATGGAAACCACAATAAAGCTGGGGTAGCTGTACAAATATCAGAAAAAATAGATGTTAAGCCAAAGAGTGTAATAAGAGACAAAGAAGTCATTATATAATGATAAGGGGGCCCTATCCAAAAATAGGATTAACATTTGTAAATAATTATGTACTTAACATAGGAACACCTAAATATATAAAGCAAATATTAACTGATTTGAGAAATAATTAGCAATAGAATACACATTGTTCTCAAGTGCTTGGAACATTATCCAGGACAGATCATATATTAGGCAACAAAACAAGTCTTAATAAATATTTAAGACTAAAATCATATCAAGCATATTTTCTGATCACAATGGTAAGAAAATAGAAATCAATTACAAGAAGAAATCTGGAAAATTTGCAAATATGTAGAGATTAAACAACATACAACTGAATAGCCAATGGTCAAAGCAGAAATCAAAAGAGACATTAAAATATCTTGAGGCAAATGAAAATTGAAATACAACATATCAAAATTTATGGATTGCAGCAAAAGCAGTTCTGAGAGGGAAGTTGATAGCAATAAACACCTACATTTAAATAAATCTTGAAAAAGAAAATAGACAAATCTTTAACCTTAGGAAAAAAAGAGAGTACTCAAAATAAAAAAAAAATGAAAGAGGAGACATTACAACTGGTATCACAGAAATACAAAGCATCATAAGAGACTATAGATAATTATATGCCAACAATGGGGTGACCTAGAAGAAATGGGTAAGTTCCTAGAAACGTACAACCTACCAAGACTGAATTATGAAGAAATAGAAAATCTGAACAAATAGTTACAAGGGCATTGAATTAGTAACAAAAAAACCTCTAAACAAAGGAAATCCTAGAAACAGAAGCTTTATTTGTGAATTCTACCAAACATTTAAAGAATTTATACCAATCTTTCTCAAACTCTTCCCAAAAATAGAAAGGAGGGAACACTTTCAAACTCATTTTATAAGGCTAGCATTACCTTGATACCAAAATCAGACAAGGACACAATAAGAAAAGAAAATTACAGGCCAATATCCCTGATAATCATATATGCAAAAATCCTCAAAAACACATTAGCAAACTGAATGCAACAACACATTAAAAGTATCATGCACCATGATCAAATGAGTTTTATTCCAGTGACGCAAGCATGGTTCAACATGCTCAAAATCAGTGTGATAAACTACATTAACAAAATGAAGATAAAAATCACATGATCATTTCAATAGATACAGAAAAAGTATTTGACAAAATTGAACATACATTCATAAAAAAAACTCTGAACAAAGTGGGTACAGATGGACTATACCTCAACATAATAAAGTCCACAGCTAAAATCATACTCAATGGTGAAAAGCTTTTCCTCTAAAATCAAGAACAAGATAAAGATGCCCATTCTCACCATTTTTATTCAACATAGCACTGGAAGTCCTAGACAGAGCAATTAGGCAAAAAAAAGAAAGAAAGAAACAGA
The DNA here is from genome assembly GCA_032199065.1 of Smutsia gigantea. Lineage (NCBI taxonomy): Eukaryota > Metazoa > Chordata > Mammalia > Pholidota > Manidae > Smutsia > Smutsia gigantea. The sequence continues at coordinate 164,067 of JAVSCE010008559.1, read as the reverse complement.
AGTCATCTAAATTGGAAAGGAAAAAGTACAACTGTTTCCATTTGCAGGTGACATTAATTATATGTAGAAAACCCTAATGAGCGCACCAAAAACTATTAGAACTAATAAATGAGAGTAAAGTTGAAGAATACATAGTCAATACACAAAATCAGTTGCATTACTATATAATAATAACGAACTATCAGAAAGACAAATAAAGAAAACAATCTTACATACAATTGCATTGCAATGAATACCTAAGAATGAATTTAGCTAAGGAATTGAAAGATCTTTGTATTGAAAACCACAAAACATTGATGAAGGAAAGTGAAGATACAAAAAAATGGAAAGATATTCTGTGCTCATGGCTGGAAAGAATTAATATTGCTAAAATGTCCATAGTACCCAAAGCAATCTACAGATTCAATGCAATCCCTATCAAAATTCCAATGGCATTTCTCACAGAAATAGAACAATCCTAAAATTTGTATGGAAGCACAAAAGACAGCAAGTAGCTAAAACAATCTTGGGAAAGAAAACAAAGCTGGAGGCATCACACTTCCTGATTTCTTATAAACTATATTACAAAACTATAGTAATCAAAACAGTATGGTATCGGCATAAAAAACAGATACATAGATTAATCAAACAGAATAGAGCCCCCAGAAATAAAGTCATACATATATGGTGTATTGCCAGTGGGTTTTAGCCCCAGGCAAGTTCACTGTGGATTTAGTGTGACTGAGGAATGACAATGGAACATTCTTGGGGTAAAGGGGTTTATTAGCTAGCTTGTTCTCCTGGCATTAGGTCGAGCACTAGAATTACACCTGCATCAAACAGTTGGCAGGTTTGTAATCCTCCTTCATCTCTGTCTCTGCCCAGACTGGGCAGAGCTCTTCATATAGTGACTCAGTCAATAATAGCTTATTGCCTATGGGTGTGGAAGCAGTAGCCTAGCAGTAGGCCAATTACATCATCAAGTAGTTTTGGGTCAAGTGAGGATCCTGGCCAAAGGAACTTCAATTTTCTCCACATATGGTTAATTCATTTGCTACAAAGGAGTTAAAGGATAGTCTCTTTAATACATGGTATTGGAAAAACTGGACAGCAGCATGCAAAAGAATAAAAGATGGATCTCTGTCTTATACCATACACAAAATCAACTCAAAATGGATTAAGGAATTGAACTTAAGACCTGAAACTGTGAAAGGTTTCTCCAAGAAAGAATGCTCCTTGAATTGGTCTTGGCAATGATTTTTCAGATTTAACATGAAAAGCAAAGGCAACAAAAGCACAAAAATAAACAAATGGGGTTACATTGAAGTAAAAAGCTTCTGCACAGAAAAGGAAACCATCAACAAAATGAAAAGGCAACTTCTGGATGGGAGAACATATTTGCAAATCATATATCTGATAAGAGGTTAATATTAAAACTACATAAAAGCTCATACAACTCAATAGCATAAAAGCAATCTGATCAAAAATGGGACTGAGGAATTGAATGGTCACTTTCCTGAAGATGTACAAATGGCCAACAGGTACATGAATATGTACTCAGCATTACTAATCATGAGGGAAATGCAAATTAAAATCACCGGAGATATCACCTCACACCTGTTAGAATGGCTGTCATCAAAAAAAAAAAACCAAAAGAACAAGTGTTGGTGAGGATGAGGAGAAAAGGGAACCATTGTGCACTGTTGGTGGGATTGTAAATTGGTGCAGCCACTGTAGAAAACAATTTGGAGGTTCCTAAAAGATTTAAAAATAGAACTACCATATGATCCAGCAATCCCATTTTTGGGTATATATCTAAAGGAAATAAAAACAGGATCTCAAAGAGATATCTGCATTTCCTGTTCATTGTAGCATCATTTGCAACAGCCAAGATATGGGAACAACCTACATGTCCATCAAAGGATAAATGGATAAAGAGGATGTGGTATGTATATACAATGGAACATTATTCAGTCATGAAAAAGAAGGTATTCCTGCCAGTTGAGATAACGTGGATGGATCAGGAGGGCATTATGTCAAGTGAAATAAGCCAGAGGAATACAAAAACTGCATGGTATCACTTATACGTGGAACCTCTAAAATAAGTCAAACTCATGAAACAGAGAGTAGAAAAGTGGTTTCCAGGGGCTGGCAAAAGGGTACAAACTTTCAGCTATAAGATAAATAAGGCATAAGGATCTAATTACAACATGGTGACTATAGTTGATAACACTATTGTATAACTGAAATTTGGTAGGAGAGTAGAATTTAAGTGTTCTCACCAAAAAAAATTTAAAAGATAATTATGTGAAGTTATGGATATGTTAATAAACAAGATGGGGATAATCACTTCACAATGTATATGTATATCAAATCATTATAGGTACACTTTAAATATAGTACAATTTTATATGCTTATGATACTTCAATAAAGATGAAATTAAAATATTATGTTCATATATAAAAATGTATCTAATCTCTTTGGAAAAGAGCCTGTCATAAAGGATCCACCATAAAATAAATAACTATTATTATTGTTGTTGTCTCTGAGTAATCCATTAAATTGTTCCTAGCCATTATTTCTTAACCTGAAAAAAAGCACAAATATATGGCCTCTATGGGTCCTTACAACTTTAAATGTCAATGGTTATGAGCCTTCATGTAAAATATAAACCATATATTTTCTCAAGCAACCTATTCTGTTAAATTTTTATTTAAATCTATTATTATTTAACAAAGCCCAACAATTGAGTAAAGCAGTGTAAAAATACTCTCTCTAGTTGAGAAGTAGTATTTTATTAAATTCTAATCATTAAAAAAGCAAAGTTGGACAAATATATAAAATAAAAAGCTAGATAGAAGTTTTAACAAATAAACATATGAATACATACAGTCTCCACTGATGTTTATTCATTGATTTGCAAAACGAAATAAAACTAAAAGAAGGTCCACAGAAACAAAGTCATTTTATTATCAGAACCTTCACTTATTTAAGCTCTCCTCCCTCTCCAGAAGATTCCCACAGAAGGTGATGTCATACTGAATCTAATCAAGCAAAGGAAGAATCTGAAATAATGCTTTAACATTGTCAAAGTTTTGAACTACACATGCATCATAGATATACACATCTTGCTATGGCTAGGATCCAACTTTTTAAGTACTTTCATCGAAAGAACCATTTTTTAGTATTCTTACTCTTAACACAGTAGGAAATTATAGGTCAGAGCTCTGTTGTGCCTCAAAAGATAATCTCTATCAACTATAAAACACAATGTCAATTTAAACTTGTTGGCTATATTAACTATAGGTGATTCAGGATTTGCTTTGGAAAAAAAATCTGTTGAGAAATATTAACTCACACGAACAGTATGAAATCATACAAAACAAAAAACAATACAAAGTAGTGGATACACTTTTAAAGAATATAAGATTAATAAGTCATTTGTTTCTCAGGCTATTACTGGAACTGCAAAATAGAATCTGTCCTCTTATCTCAGAGGAACAGTTGTCCTGTCTCCTTTCCAAATAACCTCTCACCACTGTACTTGATAACCTCCCTTTTGTCACCTCCACTTTTGCCTAAATTCAACATTTGTTTATAGCTAAAGGTGTGAATTTGTCTATATCTCTATTTCTGAATCTATATCTATCTCCACATAATTATCACCATATCTCTTTCTCAATGCAGCTTTGCCTTTAACTATAATCCTATTTTTTTTTGCTAACACATTTCCAAAAAAAAAGTGATTTACGGTTAAAGTGCTAACTCATTCCTTAGTGCCTTGCCATATAGCTTCCTACCTCACTACATCTCTGAAGTAACTAAAATCCTTTGTACTGGGTTGACTATTTCAACCCCCAAAATTCATTCCCACCCAGGACCTGTGAATGTAACCATATTTAGAAATAGAATCTCTAAAGATGAAATCGAGTTAAGATGAGATAATACTTGATTAGAGTGGGTCCTAAATCCAATGACTGATGCTGTAATAAGAGAGAAATCGGGACATAAGACACAGACAGTCAGCGGGAAAATGGCCATGTAAAAACGGGGCTAGAAGTTGTAGTGATGCAGCTGTGAGCCAAGGAATGCCAGAGGCTTACCAGTGACCACCAGCAACCAGAGAGGCAAGGAAGGATTCTTCCTTTGAGACTTTGGAGAGCACATGGTTGTGCTGACACCTTGATTTTGGGCTTCTGCCCTCCAAAACCACAGGAGAATAAATCTGTAGTGTTAAGCCACCCACGTTATGGTAATTTGTTACTAGGAGATCGATACATCCTCCTAAACACAAAGTCTAATAGTCCCTTCTTATTTCTTGTTTTCCTTGGTTTAAGTAATTCAATTGTACTTTTTACAGTAAAATTCCTTCACCAGATTTGAAGACTCCACTAACATGTTCATAGCTCATTCCCCTCCTTTTCCACCTTTTGTGGGCTTATTCCAAAAACCTTTGCTTTTCTTTTCATTCTTTTTTTACCATAGACCCACTCCTTGTTCTTGTGATTTCAACTACTGCTTTTGTGTAGATAACTTCCAAACCTAAATCTTCAGCTTTTACCTATCTCTTGAGCTTTAAATCCTACAATTTCAACAACAGTAATTTTTAAATTCTGCATTTTATTTTATTTTTATTTTTACAGGCATTTTTCTAGTAAGAATCACCCAGCCATTTACATGTGCTAAGCACTTTACATACATCAACTTGCTACTATTCACAAAAACCATATGAAGTCGTTACTATTATTATGGCCCAATTTAAAGAAGAGAATTCTGTAGAGGCACTAAGTGGTTAATAACTTGTCCAAAGCCCCACAGTCAGCAAGTTGTGGAGCTGGGATACAATCCTACACAATTCACTCAGTGCAGTGAGTCTTAAGCGTTTAGGGAACTCAGACTTCTTTGAGAATTTGGGGGAAAATATGGTCATTCCCCACAGAAAAATATGCAAGAAGTTTCCCATAAAATTTTAGAGTTCATGAATTTCTTAGAAGTATATTTGTGGATCCCTAGTTAAGGACATGTGCATTAGAAAGAATGGAATCACTACAAATGTACTACTAATAAAAAATAACTGGATTCAGTAATCTAATTTGATTCACTAGGAAAATATCATTTCTGCTATAGGCAGCAAATTAGTAGATCTTTATCATAAAGAAGATGGTGGAGATTTGAGGAGATTCAAGATGGCGGCATGACAGGTGAGACGGAGAGCTTCTCCAAAACCACAAACAGTACAAAAACATAGTTAATAAATACAACTAACCTTCAGACAGCAACAAGAAAGAAGGCTGAACCAGACTGCATACAGACCTCATGGGCAGAGCTGACCCCACGAAACAGGGTAACGTACGAAAGCTTTAATCCGGCAGGACCCGAGCCCTTCCCCAACCCCAGCTCACCAGCGGAAGGAAGAGAAACGGAGTGGGAGGGGGTGGAAGCCTGGGACTGCTGGACACCTAGCCCTGGACATCTGCTTTGTGAGCAGAATCCTATATTGTGTGGTTCCCTGGGCGCTGGGGAGCTCAGACAGGCGGAGTGCTTGTGAAATTGACATTCCAGCCGTTTGTGGAGGGGGTATCCACACCCGGCTGCCCTGTGTAGGAGGAAAGGCAGGCAGTCCGAGAGGCCAACTAGCAGCAAGAGGGCTGCTGAAGTGGCGGGGTTTGCATAGAGCTTGCTGTGTGGAGGAAGGGAGAGCTGGACAAGGTTGCCTGGGTGCGCTCTGCCCAGCTGGTTGGGAACTTTGAGGAGCTTCAGGTGCTCCATCCGCCTGGCTGCCTACTCAGCTCCAAGGCCCCCCACTGTGACACACAGCCTGCCAAGCCTTTCTACTGGCCTGCAGGCACCTGCTCGCAAACCCGCAGTCACTGCACAAGCGTCAGACCAGCCAGAGGGAGGCCCCGCCTACAACAGCTAGACACCCAAAGCACAGAGGGTTACCCGTGTGTGCTTGGCCCACTGCCTCTGACACTGGAGACAGGCACCACAGACGGGAACCAGGAAACAGATCTTTCCTTCCCCCAGGCACCAGCTCCGCTCCCCTACGACCTCCAACCTCACTCTAGGGGCTGAGCAGCTCCAGAGACTGGAGTTTCTGCACATTAGAGGGCACCACACAGAAATATGAAATGACAAAAGAACATGGTTCAGACTAAAATCTCACAAACCCCAGAAAGAGGGTCAAATGAAACCTAACTCACCAATCTTCCTGAAAGAGAGTTTAAAATAAATATTATAAACATGCTTATGGAGGTACAGAAAAATATTCAAACACTCAGGAACGAATTTAAGATGGAGACTCAATCATTAAGAAATACCATATCTGAAATGCAACATACAATGGAGGGATTTAAAAGCCGGTTAGATGTAGTAAAAGAGACGGTAAATGGAATAGAAATTAGAGAAGAGGAATACAAAGAAGCTGAGGCACAGAAAGAAAAAAGGATCTCTAAGAATGAAAGAATAATGAGAGAACTATGTGACCTATGCAAATGGAACAATATTCACATTACAGGGGTACCAGAACAAGAAGAGAGAGAAAAAGGGATAGAAAGTGTCATTGAGGAGGTAATTGCTGAAAACTTCCCCAATCTGGGGAAAGAGATAATTTCTCAGGCCATGGAGGTGCACAGATCTCCCAACACAAGACACCCAAGGAAGACAACATCAAGACATATAATAATTAAAATGGCAAAGATCAATGATAAATACAAACTTTTAAGAGCAGCTAGAGAGAGAAAAAAGTTCACATACAAAGGAAAACCCATCAGGCTATCATCAGACTTCTCAACAGAAACCTTACAGGCCAGAAGAGAGTGACATGATATATTTAATAAAATTAAGCAGAAGGGCCTTGAAACAAGAATACTTTACCTGGCAAGGTTATCATTTAAATTTGAAGGAGGGATTAAACAATTTTCAGATAAGCAAAAGCTGACAGAATTTACCTCCCAAAAACCACCTCTACAGTGCATTTTGGAGGGACGCCTATAGATGGAAGTATTCCTAAAGCTAAACAGATGTCATTCAAGGGAAGACAAAGAGTACAGAATATGATTCATAACATACAAAGAACGGAGGAGGAAGAAAAAGGAGGAAAAAAAAAAGAACCTTTAGGTTGAGTTTGCAATAGTATACAAAATAAGTTAAATTAGACTGTTAGATAGTAAGGAAATTGCCCTTGAACCTTTGGTAACCACAAATTTAAGCCGGCAATGGCAATAAGTACACACCTACCGATAATGACCCTAAATGTAAATGGTCTGAATGCACCAATCAAAAGACATAGAGTTACTGAATGGATAAAAAAACAAGACCCACCTATATGCTGCCTACAAGAGACTCAGTCCAAACCCAAAGACACACACAGACTGAAAGTGAAGGGATGGAAAAAGATATTTCATGCCACTAATAGTGACAAAAAAGCAGGAGTTGCAGTACTTGTATCAGACAAAATACACTTCAAAACAAAGAAAGTCACAAGAGACAAAGAAGGACATTACATAATGATAAAAGGGTCAGTCCAACAAGAGGATATAACTATTATAAATATCTATGAACCCAACACAGGATCACCTACATATGCAAAACAAATACTAACAGAATTAAAGGGGGAAACAGAATGCAATGAATTCATTTTAGGAGACTTCAACACACCACTCACTCCAAAGGACAGATCAACTAGACAGAAAATAAGTAAAGAGACAGGGGGCACTGAACAACACCTTAGAACAGATGGACCTAAAGGATATCTACAGAACACTCCATCCAAAAGCAACAGGATACACATTCTTCTCAAGTGCACATGGAACATTTTCCAGAATAGATCATATATTAGGCCACAAAAAGAACCTTAGTAAATTCAAAAAGATTGAAATTGTACCAACCAGCTTCTCAGATCACAAAGGTATGAAACTAGAAATATATTACACAAAGAAAACGAAAAAGCCCACAAACACATGGAGGCCTAATAACATGCTCCTAAATAACCAATGGATCAATGATCGAATAAAAACAGAGATCAAGCAATATATGGAGACAAATGACAACAATAATTCAACACCACAAAATCTGGGGATGCAGCAAAAGCTGTGCTAAGAGGGAAATATACTGCAATACGGGCCTACCTCAGGAAAGAAGAACAATCCCCAATGAACAGTCTAAACTCACAATTAATGAAACTAGAAAAGGAAAACACATGCGGCCCAAAGTCAACAGAAGGAGGGACATAATAAAGATTAAAGCAGAAATAAATAAAATTGAGAAGAATAAAACAATAGAAAGAATCAATGAAAACAGGAGCTGGTTCTATGAGAAAATAAACAAAATAGATAAACCCCTAGCCAGACTTATCAAGAAAAAAAGAGAGTCTACACACATAAACAGAATCAGAAATGAGAAAGGAAAAATCACTATGGATACCACAGAAATACAAAGAATTATGAGAGAATACCATGAAAAATTATATGCTAACAAACCGGATAACCTAGAAGAAATGGGCAACTTTCTAGAAAAATACAACCTTCCAAGGCTGACTCGGGAAGAAAGAGAAAATCTGAATAGACCAATTACCAGCAAAGAAATTGAATTGGTAATCAAAACAGTACCTAAGAACAAAACCCCTGGATCAGATGGTTTCACTTCTGAATTTTATCAAACATTTAGTGAAGACCTAATACCCATCCTCATTAAAGTTTTCCAAAAAGTAGAAGAGGAGGGAATACTCCCAAACTCATTCTACGAGGCCAACATCACTCTAATACCAAAACCAAGCAAAGACACCACAAAAAAAAAGAAAATTATAGACCAATACCCCTGATGAACATAGATGCAAAAATACTCAACAAAATATTACCAAACCAAATTCAAAAATACATCAAAAAGAGACTTCTCCAAGGAGCTGGACAAATACTTCTCCAAAGAAGAAATTCGGATGGCCAACAGGTACATGAAAAGATGCTCCACATCCCTAATCATCAGAGAAATGCAAATTAAAACCACAATGAGATATCACCTCACACCTGTGAGGATGGCCACCATCCAAAAGACAAACAACAACAATTGTTGGCAAGGATGTGGAGAAAGGGGAACCCTCCTACACTGCTGGTGGGAATGCAAATTAGTTCAACCATTGGGGAAAGCAGTATGGAGGTTCCTCAAAAAACTCAAAATAGAAATACCATTTGACCCAGGAATTCCACTCCTAGGAATTTACCCTAAGAATGCAGCAGCCCAATTTGAAAAAGACATATGCACCCCTATGTTTATCGCAGCACTATTTACAATAGCAAACAAATGGAAGCAACCTAAGTGTCCATCAGTAGATGAATGGATAAAGAAGATGTGGTATATATACACAATGGAACATTATTCAACCATAAGAAGAAAACAAATCCTACCATTTGCAACAACATGGATGGAGCTAGAGGGTATTATGCTCAGTGAAATAAGCCAAACCGAAAAAGACAAGTATCAAATGATTTCACTCATATGTGGAGTATAAGAACAAAGAAAAAACTGAAGGAACACAACAGCAGCAGACTCATAGAACCCAAGAATGGACTAACAGTTACCAAAGGGAAAGGGACTGGGGAAGAGGTGTGGGAAGGGGGATAAGGGGGTAAAAGGGCTATTACCATTAGCACATATACTGTAGCGGGTGTGGGGATGGGTTGGGGGGATACGGGGAAGGCAGTATAACACAGAGAAGTAGTGATTCTATAACATCTTAGTACGCTGATGGACAGTGACTGCAATGGGGTATATGGTGGGGACTTGATAATAGGGGGAGTCTAGTAACCATAATGTTGCTCATATAATTTTATGTTAATAATAGCAAAAAAAAAAAGATGGTGTACATCATGCTCATTAATTCAACACAAATATAATGATTGCTGGTCTAGAAGAGAAGACCAAGCAGTAAACAACTAATTAAAATAAAATGTGATGTTATCACAAGTACAATAGTCTTTGTGGATCTGTGGAGAGTAATAAAAGAAAAGAACAGTGAAGATCAGGTAAAAAAAAATCCATGAGAAAGATGATTAGAGAGATTCAAACTAAGGTAGTGGAAATAATCTTTCTCAATAGTAAGAAAGGAATAGATTCAAGGGTTACTAAGGAGGAAAAGCTGTCCATGTGAGGGGCCAATTAGATGTACAAGATGAGATAGAAATTAAGAGCAATTCTGAGATTTTTAAATATGATGATTGCTAGAAGAGATGCCATTAGTAGAGACAGGAAATAAGGAGAGAAGAGAGTTGAGGTAGGGAGAAAAATATTCCATTTGGGCATGCTGGGTTTAAGATTGGATTGAGAAACCAATGTAGATATGTCCAGTAGCTGGAAATATTAAGAGTTCGGATGAGAGACAGGTGAATACTCTAGAATCACAGATATATTTGGACGTAGTTGAAGAAATGAAAAGTATAAATCATAAAGCATGATGAATACAATGGGAAAGGAATCTGTAATCAGAGTTCTCTAGAGAAACAGAACCAGCAGGAGATGTGTATGTGCATGTGTGTGTGTGTGTGTATGTCCCAGAGAGATTTATTTTAAGAACTGGCTCATGGAACTGCAGGGGCTTGGCATTCTGGAGCTGAGCCTGAAGGGCAGGCAAGTCTGAAATGTTTGGGATGGGCTAGCCAACAGGTTGGAAACTCAGGCAGACGTCGATGCTGGAGTCTTGAAACAGAACTTCTTTTTATCCAGGAAACCTGTTTTTGTTCTTATGGCCTATCATTGGATGAGGCCCATCTACATTATCTCCTTAAAGTCAACTGATTATGAATGTTTACCACATCCACAAAATACTTTCACAGTGGCACCCAGATTATTTGATTAAATAACTGGATACTACAGCCTCGCCCAGTTCACAGGTACAAGTAACCGTCACAGAAGTGAAGAGAGCGCTCAATGATCGGTGGGAAAACAAGTCTGCAAATACCTACAAGTACTCAGAGAGGCAGAGACTTGAGGAAAGGGGTCACAGAAACCAAAAACCAAGGATCATCAAAAAATGAGCAAAAGTTTCAACTGCTATGCAAGGTTCACATGAGATAAGAACTGAACTGTTCACAAAATTTGACATTTAGTAGTTAATTGCAACCACAGTAAGATCTGTTTTGGTGGAGTTTAGGGAAGGGGGAAAAGATTGCAGAGAACTGAAAATGAAAGGGAGTTGAGGAAATAAAGGCTTGATTGCAATATATTAGTAGGAATAATAATTGAAGTGTTCCAAAAGATGTCTTCCCTGTTCTCAGCTGGGGCCTCTCCACTGCGGAATTATCTGGGTCTTCCCCAAGGCTAGAGGCCCACCCTGAGGGGCCACCCCAGCAACAGCTGCTGTCACGGCTGTTTAGATGCCAAGCATTATGGAAATTAGCTTCATGTCACAGATGACAAATTAGAGGTTACCGTGGAGATTCTGATAATACTGATAATTCTGATATCTCATAAAAAAGAGATATGAGAATCCGTAGAAAACCTTTAAATTCTTTTTAGAAAGAAATGCAAATGCATTCATTAATAAATATTACTTTAAAAAATCATTGGTAATTTACATATTTTTCTGGTATCAGAGAAGATTCAAACAATCTGTTATACATCCCGTTTTGTTAAGTGGTCATACTTAAACGTTTGGCTGGCTAAAGATGAGCACACTTAATAAAGAGGGCATTTAAGAGAAATAAGTGCACAGAATTATTTCATCATTAGAGTTAAATAGAACTTAAGCTAGTTGTTGACCAAGGTGAGTCTTAGCTTGTCTCTAATGAAGTCAAGGAAAAGGATTGCTACAAATGAAAATGCCATCTAAAGTAACTGAATGTTACAACTGTGAGAAATTTTTTGACATATAATCTTAATATTTATTTGATAAAATAATAATCTTATGTGTGATTCTTCAATAACTATTTATACATAAATTATTTGGGCCTCTCCAAGGCTAAAACTACTCCCTGAAGGCCTTTCTCCAGCATTCAGGAGAAAGGTCATTGGATCTATGAATTAAAACCAAAATTTTACAAAATATTTCTTTTTTAACACTGGTATTGGGGTAGAGGACCTACCCTTAATTTGTAGACTGATCATAGTAAATATGGTTTTCTTGTTGATGAATATTTTATATCTTTAATATTTTACATCAACAAATATGTGCACATACTTTGGTAAGTGAGCTGTTTTCCATTTAAAAGTAAAAGGTAAAAGGCTAAACAAATAAAAATACTGAAAAAAGAAGAGAAATAGTTTTTAAAGGCATCAGTGAAAACAAACACTACCCAGCGCAAGACAAGTGCCCCAGTTATAAAGAACAGGATGCTGTAACAAGGAGAAAGCCAGAGATGTAACATAGCGAAGGCTTCTTAATCATCGATCAAAGTGTCTGAAGGTTTCACCAGCAGAGAGACTAGAACTTGGCCTCTGAAGGAGGTACATGCAATAGGTTTTTACTGCAGCCCTGTGTACTGGCAGGCAGCGTCGATGTTCTTCCCAGCAGCAGCATGCCACTGAAAGGTCACTCTTAACCTCAAACTCTTGGTTATAATCAGTTCCTCCGTGTTAAACAGATGTGTTTAAACGAAAGTTTGAGTAGTTTTTGTTTTTTTTTTACCAAACAGAATTGATCACTGTGAACCTTTCCTACTTTTAGTGAGTAAAATGTTAACTGAATGTGTATCATATACAAAATACCATGCTAAATAGGGTGGAGAGAGGGCAGAGTGGTCCACAGAGTGAAAAGGTAAAATGTAACCCTTGGCCTTAAGAAGATTATTAATTTATTTTGCTCCTTTTGCTTGAATTCAAGCAGGCCTAAAATGTGTTTGGCATTGGAGATAAAGAGAAAAAGCAAGACCCTAATCAAGTCCTCTGGCTTTCAAGGATTCCACCTTAACATGTTTGTTGATCTGACACAAGGGAATAAAATCTTGCATGTTAAAGCTGAAGGACCCATGGATAGGCAGCATAACACAGTGGTTTAAAGCTTTGGAATCAAATGTAATCAGGACCCAATCCCAGACTGAAACACTTGGAATTTTAGTTTCCTTATCTATAGGACAGGGCAATATTATATGGATCTCATAAGCATGTTAGGCCAATTTAGTAAGAGAACTTATTTCAAAGCATCTAGTAGGGTTCCTAGCATTTAATGGATTTTTAAAAGATAGTGATTATTGTTATTAAGACATCTAGTGTAAATCTCTCATTTAATAGATGAAAACACTGAGACACCAAAAGATTGTCTAAGGCTGGTGAGCAGAAAAGCTGTCTAAAACTAGTGATCAGAAAATTAGGGCTAAAACCCAGAATGTTTTAACCCAGAAAACCAGACTTCACTCTGAAAACTAAGTATTTCCAGAAAGTGTGCTAAGGTAGTTTTCATATACTTTATAAGAATCTAAGCACTCAAAAATTTTAATCAGATGACAATACTTTTGCTAAAATAATAGCCACAATTTTCTTTACTGCCTTTTCAAGACCTGCACAAATATCAATTTTCTGCTTCAGTGCCAGCAACTATCATAATTCTTTCCTTTGCTTTTCACTAACTTCACAAGCTTTATAGGAAAATACATCTGTTTCAGTATGCTTACAGTTGTCTTTGAGTTAAACTTTCTCTTTTGCCCTTTCTTCTCTGCTATTCTTTACTACAACATAGGGGCGCAGCTCTTTAACCTGCTTTTGAAGAATATATTGCACCAACTAACATGCTCTTCTCTATTTTCAGTACTGATGATTCACATTGGTAGGGCTGTAACTGAACTACTCTCTGTGGGCCATCCCTTGATTTTTATAGCACCCAAAGGAAACAGATGAGCCTCAGAGATTACTCGGAGCCCTGGGCTGGGCAGTGGAAGAGACATCTAAAGCGGCGGCCAAGTAGTCAAGATGCTTAGGCCTCACTGGAGTGATCAGTTGTATTCCAGTTTCCAGTTTATAAATCTTAACTATGCTGCTTTTCCATCCCTTCCTTACTAATCTCTGAAACAGTGGGTACTGTGAGAAAGCTTAAGTCTGAGAGTCAATTGGGCTAAGTTCAAAGCTGCGTTCTATGATTTACTGGCTTTGTGTCTCTAAGTTTCTAAAGCTTAGGACTCATCTGTAAAATGGACCTCATACCTACTTACCAGGAGTAGAGTAAGGTTTAACTGAAACAATGAACATAAAACATTTAACTTACAGCAAGCTCTTAGCAAGACTCCTTCCTCGATTCTGATTTTAACTCAACAATCTGATGCTCATCTCTATTCTTCACTTTTTATTACTCACATAAAGACAGGCAATTATGATGAAGGTATACTGGAGAAAACATGTGAGTTGTTGATAAGTTAGACTAGGGGCTTTCCATTTGGAAAAGAAATAGTTTTAGATCTTATCACATAAAATAATGTCATTTTGAAAAACAGTGCAAGATGTGTAATGGTATACAGAGGTACTAGTAACTAAAGTGTTAAGCCAGAGATTTCCTTTGAGTCAGTTCTAGGAATGTTTTCACTGTGTTATATGTGTGTGCTTTTTGTTTTGCTTAGTGTATCTATGTACAATTAAATACACAGATCTTACATGTAAAATTAGATCGGTTTTAACAAATGTATACACCCATGTAAACACCAACCAGTTAAGGCAGCACCCCAGAAAATTCCCTAAAGCACTTTTCTAGTCAAGCCCCACCCCTCATAGGCAACTACCTACAACAGTCACCACAGATTTATTTTGCCTCTTTGAAAATGTCACATAAATGGGATCAAGCAGTATGTATTCCTTCATGTATGGCTTCTTTTGGTCAATGTTTCTGATATTCACCCGACTGCTATGTGTATCAGTCATTCATTTTAACATTGCTTATAATATTCTGTTGCATGACTGTATCACAATTTTTTTAATCAAGTGTCCTTCTGATGGACATTTGGGTTGTTTCCACTGTGGGTCTATTATGAATAAAACTGATACTAAAACCGTTGTGTAAGTCTTTTTGTGGGCTTATGTACTCATGTCTTTTGAATAAATACTAGGAATCTAATGGGTTGCATCATAGGGTAGGTACATGTTTAACTGCCAAACAGGTCTCCAAAGTCCTCTACTATACCACACTCTACAAGCAATGAAAGAGAATGCAGGTGCTCCACATCCTTGCAGCATTTGGTGGTGGTAATCTTTTTAACTTTAGTCATTTTAATGGGTGAGAAGTGGTATCTCACTGTTAATAATCAGCATTTCTCTAAGGACTAATAATGCGGAGTACCTTTTCCTGTGCCTACTAGCTACTTACAAGTCTTCTCTGGTGAAGAGTCATTCAAGTCATTTGAAAAACTGAGTTCACTTATTTTTGAGTTGTAGTGTAAGGTTATAAATACGTAAACTGATCACTGACCCTGACACAGAGCTCCTAAAACCTTTGTAAACAAGGGTGCTAGGAGAATTTCTTGTTCTAATATTTAGTCTTTGGGGTTCCTGACAGAGCACCTAAGACTTCTAAATTTCCTGAGTGACAGGAAATCTAACATTCATAAACCCCTTATGGATAGCTTTCCTGGATGATAGGAATATCTTTTATTTTAATGAGATGACTCTTAGTGAGCTCCTGGATGGGGGCTAGTCTCCAAAAGACCAAGCCTTGATTAGAAGTTTGGAACTTTCAGTCCCAACTCCCCGCATCTGGAGAAGGGAAGGAGCTAGAAGTGGAGTTAATAAATTAATCATGCCTATGTGATGAAGTCTGCATAAAAATCTCAATAGTTTAGGCTTTGGGAGCTTTCAGGCTGGTGAACCTATGTACTAGGAGGTGGTACACCCCAGCTCCACAGGGGCAGAAACTTGCTCAAGGACCATTCTAGACCTTGCCCTATGTATCTCTTCACCTAGCTGTTAATGTGCATCCTTTATCGTATCCTTATTATACAATAAACTAGTAAACATAAATGTTTTCTGGACTTATGTGAGCTGTTCTAGCAAATGATTGAATCCATGGAAGGAATCATGGGAACCTCTGATTTGTAGCCAGAAGTTGTAGGTAGCCTGGTGTGATATTGTAATTCACAATTAGAAATAAATATTTGGTCTTCAGACTTCCGGGAAGATGGCGGTGTGAGCAGGGCGGCAGAAATCTCCTCCCAACACTATATTTATCTACGAAAACACAGCAAATACATCTATTCCTAAAAGAGAGACGAGAATACACAGGAAAGCGCACAGCGTGCAGCTACACCCGAGAGGACTCGGCACCCCAAGAGGCGGGTAAGATCCGGAGCCGCGACCCGGCGGGACCCGAGCCCTCCCCCACCCCAGCGCACCGGCGGGAGGAGAGGATCCAGAGCCGGGAGGGAGTGGAAGGGCACACCCCGCGAAGTAGCCAGCCCCGGTGATCTGCACGGGGAGTGCTGACCCACATTGCGCAGTGCGGCGAGATTGGAGAGACAGAGGGGCAGGATCTGAGCGGGGAACGCGCCAGGGGGCTTGCAGCCGGCTCCCGGGAAAGAAAAAAAAAAAGCCCGCACTTTCTTCAGTGGTCTTAAAGAGACAGGAGCCCAGCAGAGGAGCCAGATCGCCCCAGCACACTCAGCCCAGCAGGCTGGGAGTCCTGGGGAGTTTCAGACGCGTTAGCTGGCGACTGAGGAAGCGTAGCCATACTTAACACTTCTCACTGAGATCAACAGCCTCCTATTCGTTCCTACCCCTGCCAGAGCGATAAAGGGCCCTGCGGAGCGGCACAGTCACAGCCTTGGAATAGTGGGGCAATAGCGCCACCTAGAGCATTCCCACAGAATCTATGTCTGGTGGGCATTTTTTTTTGTTTCTTTTGTTTTGTTTTGTTTTTGTTTTTTCTTTTCGTTCTTTTTTTCTTTTTTTCTTTCTTTCTTTCTTTTCTTTTTTTTTCTTCTCTTTTTAAAGTCTTAAAGAGCCCAGCTGACACTAGCCATGAAAAGACAGAGGAATATGGTTCAGACCAAAATCAACCAGACAACCCCAGAGAGGGAGTCTGAAGGGATGGAAATGCACAGCCTCCCTGAAAAAGAATTCAGAATAAAAGTCATAACCATGCTGATGGACCTACAGAGAAATGTGCAAGAGCTGAGGGAGGAAGTGAGGGAACTGAGGAAAGACAATACAGAAATCAGACAAGCGATCGACGGGCTTAACAGCAGAATGGATGAGATGCAAGAGACTGTTAATGGAATAGAAAACAGAGAACAGGACTACAGAGCAGCTGAGGCAGAGAGAGATAAAAGGATTTCTAGGAATGAAAGAATATTAAGAGAACTGTGTGACCAATCCAAACGGAACAATATTCGCATTATAGGAGTACCAGAGGAAGAAGAGAGAGAAAAAGGGATAGAAACTGTCTTTGAAGAAATAATTGCTGAAAACTTTCCCTCACTGGGGAAGGAAGTAGTCTCGCAGTCCACCGAAGCTCATAGATCTCCCAACACAAGGGACCCAAGGAAGACAACACCAAGACACATAATAATTAAGATGGCAAAGATCAAAGATAAAGACAGGGTATTAAAGGCAGCTAGAGAGAGAAAAAAGATCACCTACAAAGGAAAACCCATCAGACTATCATCAGACTTCTCAACAGAAACCTTACAGGCCAGAAGAGAATGGCATGACATATTTAACGTTATGAAACAGAAGGGCCTCGAACCAAGAATATTGTATCCAGCACGATTATCATTTAAATATGATGGAGGGATTAAACAATTTCCAGACAAACGAAAGTTAAGAGAGTTTGCCTCTCATAAACCACCACTACAGGATATCTTAAATGGACTGCTCTAGATGGAAGCACACCTAAGGCTAAAAAGATGTCACCAGAGAAAATAAAATCATAGCAAAGAAAGCAGACCATCCAAATACTAACTAAAGGCAAAGAATAAAACACCTATTATAGAAAGAATGGAGGAGGAGGAATAAGAAGGGAGAGAAATAAAGAAACATCAGACTGTGTTTACAATAACTTAACAAGAAAGTTAAGTTAGATTGTTAGATAGTAAAGAAGCAACCCTTGAACCCTTGGTAACCACGAATCTAAAGCCAGCAATGGCAATAAGTACATACCTATCAATAATCACCCTAAATGTAAATGGACTGAATGCACCAATCAAAAGACACAGAGTAACAGAATGGATAAAAAAGCAAGACCCATCTATATGCTGCCTACAAGAAACTCACCTCAAATCCAAAGATATACACAGACTAAAAGTGAAGGGATGGAAAAAGATATTTCATGCAAACAACAAAGAGAAAAAAGCAGGTGTTGCAGTACTTGTATCAGACAAAATAGACTTCAAAACGAAGAAAGTAGCAAAAGATAAAGAAGGACATTACATAATGATAAAGGGGTCAGTCCAACAAGAAGATATAACCATTATAAATATATATGCACCCAACACAGGAGCGCCAGCATATGTGAGACAAATACTAACAGAACTAAAGAAGGAAATAGACAGCAATGCATTCATCTTAGGAGACTTCAACACACCACTCACTCCAGAGGACAGATCAACCAGACAGAAAATAAGTAAAGACACAGAGGCACTGAACAACACACTAGAACAGATGGACCTAACAGACATCTACAGAACTCTACACCCAAAAGCAACAGGATACACATTCTTCTCAAGTGCACATGGAACATTTTCCAGAATAGACCACATACTAGGCCACAAAAAGAACCTCAGTAATTTCAAAAATATTGAAATCCTACCAACCAACTTCTCAGATCACCAAGGTATAAAACTAGAAATAAATTTTAGAAAGAAATCAAAAAGGCTCACAAATACATGGAGACTTAACAACACTCTCCTAATTAATCAATGGGTTAACGACCAAATCAAAACAGAAATCAAAGAATATATGGAGACTAATGACAACAACAACACAAAGCCACAACTTCTGTGGGACGCAGCAAAGGCAGTTCTAAGAGGAAAGTATATTGCAATCCAGGCCTATTTAAAGAAGGAAGAACATTCCCAAATGAATAGTCTAAAGACACAATTACTGAAATTGGAAAAAGAAGAACAAATGAGGCCCAAAGTCACCAGAAGGAGGGACATAATAAAGATTAGAGAAGAAATAAATAAAATTGAGAAGAATAAAACAATAGAAAAAATCAATAAAACCAAGAGCTGGTTCTTTGAAAAAATAAACAAAATAGATAAACCCCTAGCCAGACTCATTAAGAGAAAAAGAGAATCTACACACATAAACACAATCAGAAATGAGAAAGGAAAAATCACGACGGACCCCACAGAAATACAAAGAATCATAAGAGAATATTATGAGAATCTATATGCTAACAAGCTGGAAAACATAGAAGAAATGGACAACTTCTTAGAAAAATACAACCTTCCAAGACTGACCAAGCAAGAAACAGAAAAACTAAACAGACCAATCACCAGTGATGAAATCGAATTGGTAATCAAGTAACTACCAAAGAACAAAACCCCTGGGCCTGATGGATTCACCTCTGAATTCTACCAGACATATAGAGAAGAAATAACACCGATTCTCCTTAAAGTTTTCCAAAAAATAGAAGAGGAGGGAATACTTCCAAACTCATTCTATGAAGCCAGCATCACTCTAATACCAAAACCGGGCAAAGACCTCACCAAAAAAGAAAATTACAGACCAATATCCCTGATGAACGTAGATGCAAAAATACTCAACAAAATATTAGCAAATCGAATTCAAAAATACATCAAGAGGATCATACACCATGATCAAGTGGGATTCATCCCAGGGATGCAAGGATGGTACAACATTCGAAAATCCATCAACATCATCCACCACATCAACAAAAAGAAGAACAAAAACCACATGATCATCTCCATAGATGCTGAAAAAGCATTTGACAAAATTCAGCATCCATTCCTGATTAAAACTCTCAACAAAATGGGTATAGACGGCAAGTACCTCAACATCATAAAGGCTATATATGACAAACCCACAGCTAACATCATACTTAACGGCGAGACGCTGAAAGCTTTTCATCTAAGATCGGGAACAAGACAGGGATGCCCACTCTCTCCACTGTTATTCAACATAGTACTGGAGGTCCTAGCCACAGCAATCAGACAAAACAAAGACATACAAGGCATCCAGATTGGTAAAGAAGAAGTCAAATTGTCACTATTTGCAGATGACATGATACTGTACATAAAAAACCCTAAAGATTCCATTCCAAAACTACTAGAACTAATATCTGAATTCAGCAAAGTTGCAGGATACAAAATTAACACACAGAAATCTGTTGCTTTCCTATACACTAATGATGAACTAACAGAAAGAGAAATCAGAAAAACAATTCCATTCACAATTGCATCAAAAAGAATAAAATACCTAGGAATAAACCTAACGAAGGAAGTGAAAGACCTGTACTCTGAAAACTACAAGACACTCCTAAGAGAAATTAAAGAGGACACTAACAAATGGAAATGCATCCCATGCTCTTGGCTAGGAAGAATAAATATTGTCAAAATGGCTATACTACCTAAAGCAATCTACAGATTCAATGCAATCCCTATCAAACTACCAACAGCTTTCTTCAATGAACTGGAACAAATAATTCTAAAATTCATATGGAACCACAAAAGACCCCGAATAGCCAAAGCAATCCTGAGAAGGAGGAATAAAACAGGGGGAATTACACTCCCTGACTTCAAGCTCTACTACAAAGCCACAGTAATCAAGACAATTTGGTATTGGCACAAAAACAGACCCACAGACCAGTGGAACAGAATAGAAAATCCAAACATTAACCCAAACATATACAGTCAATTAATATTTGATAAAAGTGCCTTGGATATACAATGGGGAGATGACAGCCTCTTCAGCAGCTGGTGTTGGAAAAACTGGACAGCTACATGTAAGAGAATGAAACTGGACTACTGTCTAGCCCCATACACAAAGGTAAACTCAAGGTGGATCAAAGACCTGAATGTAAGTCATGAAACCATAAAACTCTTAGAAAAAAACATAGGCAAAAATCTCTTGGACATAAACATGAGTAACTTCTTCATGAACATATCTCCCCGGGCAAGGGAAACAAAAGCAAAAATGAACAAGTGGGACTATATCAAGCTGAAAAGCTTCTGTACAGCAAAGGACACCATCAGTAGAACAAAAAGACATCCTACAGTATGGGAGAATATATTCATAAAAAACGTATCTGATAAAGGGTTGACATCCAAAATATATAAAGAACTCATGCACCTTAACAAACAGAAAGCAAATAATCCAATTAAGAAATGGGCAGAGGACATGAATAGACACTTCTCCAAAGAAGAAATTCAGATGGCCAACAGGCACATGAAAAGATGCTCCACATCGCTAATCATCAGAGAAATGCAGATTAAAACCACAATGAGATATCACCTCACACCAGTGAGGATGGCCAACATCCAAAACACAAACAACAACAAATGTTGGCGAGGATGTGGAGAAAAGGGAACCCTCCTACACTGCTGGTGGGAATGCAAATTAGTTCAACCATTGTGGAAAGCAGTATGGAGGTTCCTCAAAAAACTCAAAATAGAAATACCATTTGACCCAGGAATCCCACTCCTAGGCAATTTACCCTAAGAATGCAGCAGCCCAGGTTGATAAAGACAGATGCACCCCTATGTTTATCGCAGCACTATTTACAATAGCCAAGAAATGGAAGCAACCTAAGTTTCCATCAGTAGATGAATGGATAAAGAAGATGTGGTACATATACACAATGGAATATTATTCAGCCATAAGAAGAAAACAAATCCTACCATTTGCAACAACATGGATGGAGCTAGAGGGTATTATGCTCAGTGAAATAAGCCAAGCCGAAAAAGACAAGTATCAAATGATTTCACTCATATGTGGAGTATAAGAACAAAGAAAAAAACTGAAGGAACAAAACAGCAGCAGACTCACAGAACCCAAGAACGGACTAATAGTTACCAAAGGGAAAGGGACTGGGGAAAATGGGCGGGAAGGGAGGGATAAGAGGGAAAAAGGGGCATTACGATTAGCAGATGTAATGTTGGGGGGGCACGGGGAGGGCAGTATAACTCAGAGAAGACAAGTAGTGATTCTATAGCATCTCACTACGCTGATGGACAGTGACTGTAGTGGGGTTTTGTGGGGGGACCTGGTGAAGGGGTAGTTTAGTAGTCGTAATATTGCACATGTAATTGTAAATGATAATAAAATAAAATTAAATTAAAAAAACAAACAAACAAACAAAAAAAAGGAAACATTAACTTATCTCAGAGTTCTGTGGGTTGACTGCGTTCAGCTCTGCAGTCCTGCTGGACTCATTTGATGTCTCAGGTAATGGCAGCCAGTTGTTAGCAAAGCCAACTACATAAGTGAAAAAGTGGGTTAAACAATTATTGAGAATGTCATGAGAGCAACAGCAGAGCAGTTAACTGAGTTCAGTACCCAGTTAGGTCTTGGCACATGGCCTTGTGTGACTCTGCTGGTCAAATGCCCATAAAACCTGCTCTGGATTTTGGCAAGGGCTGGTGTCATGTCATCTTCAGGCTGGACTGGGATGCTGGGACAGTAGGACCTCCCTCCATGTTCTCCATGTAATAACCTACAGCCCCTCTTCCCCATGTGGCTCCTACACATAGTCTTTCCATGTGGTCTCCAGCAAGATCAAAGGACTTCTCACATGGCAGCTCAGGGCTTCCAATGACAAGCATTCGAAGGGAGAGGAAGGAGAAGCTGCCAACTTTCTTAAAACCTAGAGCCAGAATTGTCATTGTTATTATTCAGTTGGTTAATGCAGTCATAGGCCAGCCTAGAGTCAATTCAAAGGCATGCACACTAGCATGGTTCAGTGAGGGCCATAGATAGGAGACAAGCTATCATAGTTCTCATTTATTAAATCACAAGCATTATTCTCTGACTTCTTTCAGGTCTTCATGCAAACATTACCAGCCTTTCAAGATAGTTTTTGGTCATCCTAACTAAAATGGTCTTCCCTTCCCAATGTGAATATCAATATTTGGATAGCTCTGTGTCCTCTTAGAATATTTTCTCCATGAGAGTAAGAGCTTTATCTTGTCCACTACTGAATACCCAGTGCCTAAAAGAGTGCTTTGCATAAAAGAAGAAATTAATGTTTGTTAAAAGAATTAATCAGTAGATCTCACTACCACAAAATATATGTATATTTATCTATCTATCTATCTATCATGTCTCAATCTATAATCTATCTGTCTCTATCTGATATTAGGAAAGTGTAGGTAAAATAATTTGGGTTTCATTATAGTAGTGGTGCTGGCGTGGAGGCAGGAGAATTTCAGGTTATTTTTCAGTGTGATGGATAAATCTGATTTTACATATTATATAAGTTAGTGCAGTACTTTATACTCTGGATAGCTGTATCAACCGGGTATCATAAAGACACTTTCTAATTTAGTTTATATCACCCATATAAACAGGTTCTTTCTTACTCTACATAACAAATTCTTCCATTATATGCTGAAAGGATCTGGTTTCTTGATGTATTTCTTTGCTGTAGTCACAAGGTGGACTGTGACTGAAGGAAAGATACCAATAGACAGATTTAAAGAGAACAAGTACCCTTGATGGGTATGGGTGTGTGTGTATGTGTATGTGTATATATACTTGTAGGGCCCCTATCCTGAAGGCCAGTGATATATAGAGGAGTGATTAATCAATAAATTAATTTATAGGGCTTTAGAAAATCAGGTGAGGAAGAGGAGAGAATTGCTCTCCCTGTCTCCCAGGGTGAATGAATAAGTAGAAAAATTACAGAGAAAAAGTAAAGAACTCACATGAGCACTTGTTCATGCAGTTTGCATATGTGCACCTGTCCTAAAGATATCTATAGACATAACTGGACTCAGCATTACTCAGGGATGTTAATTTCCTAAGAGCAGAGTTGAATTGATATACTATATTTGACTCTGTATTCATTTACTTATTTAGTCTAACTCTTGGACTAATTATTTGCCTAAACAAGCAAGAAGTTGTTTTCAGTCAACTTGTACCACGTATCTAATGTTACTATGTTTTGATGCATGTTGTTCAGAGTATCATGATGCAGATTCTGAAAGAGGTTTGTATTTTAAAAAATACTTGAACATAAAATATCTTCCTGAAGCATAATGACAAATAATAATATACTGTTCATTATATTATATTCCAAATAAAGTTTTTATCCAATCATATAATAATTCCCACTTTCTGACAGTCCTCAATCCAAAGCAAAAGTTTGAACCTTGCCCAACATCAACTATCACAAGCCCAAATCCTGTAACAAGATTATATATACGCATATATAAATATACATACATATATATACTATACCTATGTGCACATTTGCATATGTCACAGATAATACATAGTAATCTATCATTTCATGTTAAAAGTACCGTCCTTAATAACATTCTCTGAACTGAGATTTTTATTCATAATATTAACATTCATTATATTTCTTCATAGATTTAAAACACTTTTAACTGTTTACATATATATAATATCTAATTTTAATAGCATTTTGCACAAATACATATTAATTGTCTTTCCTGTAATATATTTTTAAAGGTACGTGTTCTATAAAGAAAGACAATGAGAAAGGAAAAACAGGGATTAACTCTATTAGCCTTATTGACCAAAGTTTAGGGAAGAAATGTTTCAAACTTATTTCAACATCTTTAAATTATGAAATGACAAAAAACATTTTTGAGATATTTAGCATTATATTTTAAGGCAAAAAAGAGAAGAGATAAAAAGAAAAATTGATCCACATAAAAACTGATACTTAAAATAATCGGGAACCCCCAAACAAGACTCACTTATCTTGGGAAGTTTGTCCAATGTGCCCATCATTTGCTCTCTCCCTCATTTTAAAGCTTTGATCTTTCAGATAATGTTTCTATAAGGACATATGCATTTTTTTTACTTTCCCCTTTTGAGTTTGATTTAGCTAAATTTCATAAGAAATACACATATAAACATATAGGCACTCAGCACACACTCTCTTTAACTCACTTACATTTTTTGAATACTGACAATTGTTAGAAACCAAACGATAAACTGGTATCTTAGTTTTTAGGATCAAAGAAATGAATATTATGTGAAAGATAAAACCATGAGAAAAAATACATATACTATACAATAATACATATTTGTATAGTGTATCTATATGCTCCATAATAATATAGCATATTAAAAAACTTCATATGCAATGCAAAATGATCACACTAAATAAATGGAAATTTTTTAACTAGTCTAAAGCTGTTATTATTTAGAAGTGTGTCAAAAAACATCTAGATACAAACTCTTTCTTCAAAATAATTGCTATTTAGTTAATTAAAGAAAGACTTCAAACATATACAATGTATTCAGAAATGTCAATCTGTAGTAAAAGTGCATGCATGAGTCAGCTCATGGCAGATCCTGAGCCTAATGATTAAAGGGGAGTAGAGCCTTTCTTTCCTTGCTGTTTTTCCAGTATCCATGTAAGAAACTTCTGGTGATCATAAGAAATTCACAAGCTTCAATAAATGATCTTTTTTTTTCTGAAATGAAAATTTGTTCTCTTGGGATATGGATTTGAGATATTGTTGCTTTTTGGAAATTGCAGCCATTTTATCATGACACCTCAAAGCAGTATTTCATACCTAATCATATTCATCTTTGGTTTCAAAGATCTTTCCGAGTTTGTAAGTGAAAGATAGAATCTTTCCAAATATAATCAGTGACATTCTCAACAGCATATTAGAATGTACCTTACTGCATGGTTTTGACGTTATTTCCTAAGAAAGGAAAAGATATATGCCCCAGTTTGGTTTAATACACTTTCTCAGAAGAGCATTTGAATTGGCTAGAAAATATTTGACATGTTCTTGAAGACTATAAATGCTGCAAATGAAAGCTTTTAATCAATGTGATAAATTGCAAAGGTCTGTATATGCTATCAAATAATTTCTAAAAATGAAAACTAATTTTCTACTCTCTCTGCTAGCAAATTTGTCAACTACAGTTTGGTAGAAGCAACACATCTGTTCTTTGAAGTTTTGTAAATTCTTGCAGTAAAATGATGCATTATTTTGTTTTCAGATATACATTCATCTCATTTCTAATTTAGCATGTTTATGAAGTACTAAGATAACTTCCTGATTGAAAATATTGTGCAGCTAAAGAAAGAAGTTTTGTTGATTAAAGTTTGAGCTTTGGTATTGCTCTTGTTCTTTTCATGTTTTTTTCTTACTTTGCAATAAGATAACTATCTTTTGTTCTTTCTTTTCTATTTCTTTTTTTAATTATTATTTTGAGGTTAAAAAAGTTAATACATGTAAATAATATAAAACATTGAATTAGAATATAGGAAGCATTCGATAGTTCTTAGACATTATTGTCAAAAAGAATTGCTTTAAGCATTTATGCATTTTAATTTTATTACTTAAAAATTAATTAGTTTTTCGTAACTCAGAATTTTAGCATTAGTTTTGGTCAGTGATATATTCAGTATCTACTATGTGCTAGGTGTCATGTAGACTGATGATACCATAAAGCACCATGGGTATACCATTGATGTCACGATGAATAAAATTGTATATGTCAAAATTTGCTTAGTAAGGGTGGTAGAATCTAAAGGAAAATTTAAATATTATTACCTTGTTTGAATTCTAAGAAGCCTTCATGGAAAAAATGGTTTGGTGACTGAGAGGAAAACCATTTCAGACAGGAAGAACAATCTGGAAAAAGAAAGACAAGAACACGGACAACAATATAAACTGATATTTCTGGAGCACATAGTATACAGGGTGGTATGATGGAGCATGGATAAAAATTTGTTGGGCCTACCTGGCAAAGCCATGCTTAGGGTCTTTGTATTTTTTTTCTTTTACTATTCTTCCTCTATAACTTTCAGTTCCTGTAGATCTCTACTAATTTATTACCATTTTAGAAACATCCTAGATCCTTACCTATTCTATATACTCTCCCTAAATCTTCTCATTAATTTTAGTTTTATGATGATTTATCTCAGGACATCTTTAAAAACCACTGACCATTTTTAAAATTTCATTAATTTTGATTTAAAATTCAGTCTACCATATGAATTTAAGACATTTGATAAGGCTTCTTAGTGGAAATCTCTATATTTATTGTTAGTAAAACGTTGCCAACTACTTCTGTGACCTTAGCAACCTGGCTGAATAAGATGTCCCTCATTGGAGAGAGGGATGATTTTAATGAAAATATGAAGCACCTAACATTCATATTAAGGTGTGCTTGATATTCATGCTTTTTGTAAGGGTGTGACTATGAAAAACTCTTTCTCTCCTTGTCCTTGACCTTCTTAATCCATTCTGGATTTCCCTTTTTTCAAAAGTACACTTGCTAAATTAAAAATAAGTTTATTGTTATTATATTAATTCTTTCTTCTCTCTTCTATACCAATTTTATCCATATCTACATTTTCAAAATGAAATTTCATCATAATGATAACCACCTTTATCTAGAGCTTACTATGTCTGTGTTCCAGATGCTATTCTAAGGACCTCATAGATGTTAACCCCTTGAGTCCTCACAACAGTGTTATGAGGTTATTATAGATAAGGTAAGAATGCTTATACAACTTTGTTAACATCACATAAGCCATTAAGCAGAATCAGGTACAACATTAAGCCACATTCTTTTGACCTCCTAAGCAAATTTCCTTTCCATATGATAAGTGCTGTCCATATAGTTTTGTTTTTTTTTTACTACAGAAAACCTCAGTGTTTATTGCTGCATAATTTATCGGATTCCTGAAATACAAACCAAAAAATAACCTGTTTGTGAGGTTGCAAAGCTGAACATAGAAAAATGTGGTTGCTCCCTGGAATAAATGAGAAACACTATTCTCAGGAGTTTAATTATTGCCAACTAGGAGCTTTCAGGAGTCTGGAAGCATCAGGAAAAAATAGTAGATTAGTGCTGATAAAGACCCAGGGCTCTGATGGGAAGCACTTCATTTAGGTACTAATGAAAAAATCAGGAGCAGCCAGGCTTCACATACTTAAAAACTTCAGGTTTCAGCATATTAAGCATTCAGCTGAATAAGATTCAAAAGACCTTTAGGATGACAATCATTGAGTGAAATGATGACTGCTGAATGTGGACCAAAACTTAAGGGAAACCATTCTCTGTTTTTAAGTGCATTTTTCTGAGAATCATGTATGTATACATGCAGTGAAGCCTCTGGGCCCTCTCCCCAACATAAAAACAAAAACAAAACTATTCTTTCTCCACATGTGCTTTATGGAAAGTCACCAGTATTGTTTCATTTTTATAATATGAGTTTTTACTGCCCATATTTTTAAATCCCATGACTTTAAATATAAAGCTTTACTCATTGGGGATAGCTACAAATTGACACAGATATTATAATGAAGTTGTTCACTTAAAATACTAGAAATGGAGAAATGCTACCTTATTAATGGTACAAATCATTTTTGAAAGATTTTAGCTTTTATTTTCTTAAAAATTTTATTTTGATTATTCTTAAATTATAAAGTAATACATGCTTATTATAGAATGTGCAGAATATGTAGAATAGTAGCATGTAGAGATTCACCAGCTAAACATGGTCACTTGTTTAAAAAATAGGTTATCTAGTGCTTTCTCTTTACAAATATTATATCCTGTTTTTTTAAAAAGGCACAGTAATTTAAGCATTTTATGTTCTGAAAAATAATTTCTAAATAGTAAATGGCAGTAAGTATCAGATTAATCCAAGTAAATTGGAAGAAGAAATTATTTCTGTTCTATAATTTAGCATAAATAAGTTTTCTCTTATTCAGAATATACAGAAAGTGAGGAATGGAGAATTAATTACCTATGATCTCACTATCTGGAGCCAATAGTCTAAAACTAATACTATTTTCATATTTTATCTATTTCCCATTCCAATGATCTACAATCAATATGATTTGCATTTTGTATATATATGTACATATATATACACATTTTGTATGTGTATATGTATATACACACATGTGTACATATAGATTTAATAGATTTAATATTTAATATACTTAGAATCTATGCCTTATTTGGAAAGTTTATCTCAAAATGAACCCTCATTTAAATTTTTTTGTCTCAATGTTATATCACATTTTAATTTCATTAAATTATTGAATTCAATTGTATTCTGTATATACAGTTTCTCAGATTCTGAGAAACTTGATATTCATCGTTATTCATTCTCACACCAAAAATTATTATCCTCTCTCTACAAATGAGGAAACTCAGGTTCAGGGAGAAGAGTGAATTGACTGAATCACAGAATTGAAGGAAACAGAATTCTACAGCTATGTAGACTTTCATAATCTAAGATTCTAATCCTTCCATATGAGCACAGTGCTTCCCCAGGATGTATGAGACATGAACATCCCCTACATTGGATGGTTGACTGTTTTCAACTCTATATAAAGAAGTTATAAATCTCTTTTAACATTTTCTTTTTCATAGTATTCCTAATAATAGATTCATAGAATAAGAATTTCCAGAGAAAAGTGAATCCCTCTTAGTTTATTGGTTCGCGCGTTCCAGGAAAGTAGTATTCACATAACATTCCAAGGAACAACTTTTAGGAGGGGAAGTTATATAGAGAGATAGGCAGCTAGTTGTCCTGCTAAAATCCTTTACTGCTTTCTTCTGTAGTAATTAAAGATGTGAATGATGCATGGCTGACCAACTAAAATATTCATCTCCCAGCCTTTCTTGAAGCTAAATGTGGCCATATTGATAAGGTTCTGGCCAGTGAGTTATAAGCACAGGTGATGTTGGAAACTTCGGGGCCAAGCTTCCAAAAACAAAGCTTGTTTCTCCAGGATACAGATTGGAGTGCTAAAGTATTAGTGATCCATCTTTAGTCATTGATAAAGGCAAACCCTAGTGATGACAGAACAATCAGATGGAAAGATCTTGGGTTCCTGAAAGCTTCAACTTGGCACATATTCCTAAACGAAACTGTTACATGGTGTGTGTGTGTATATCTTTTTGACCACTATATTTTTTATGCTCTTATACTGATCTAGCCTGTATTGTTGCACACACATACATACACACACTGTATCTTTGTGAGATTGCTTAAAGCCATTCTTCTTTTTCTAATTTGTCGGTATGGCACCTAGTTATTTATCTGATTACTAATGATTTTCCAAATGCTTTTCATTACTTGAATTTTTCATTTTTGAATTACTTGTGTTTGCATCTGGCTTATTTAACATTTATCTCTCATATTTACTGCAAACAAAACAAATATTCCACCTTCTTTCTCATTTTTTTGGCAGTTCTTCTTTTAAAAAATACTATAGTACTACATACAAACAAATAGAAATTGAAAATACACACTAAGCCTACTGAATAATAACAAATGTCCTAAGCTATTTCCCAATTGTGTGGAGTTTTCAGAAAACTCAGGTCCAAGAATAAGAATCACAGAATTGAATCACAGAATTGAATGATTTTTTTTTTCTGATAAGTAGCTATGTAATAACAGGGACTTTTCATTTTCAAGGAAACAGAACAGACCATTTATGTATAAGTTTAGACTTATTTGAGTCACACTTGGTCTGATTATTGTTGGGAAGGACAGTCTCAAGAATGCAGTCTTTCAAGCCACATTACCTTCTTAAGAAGGCCATGGGTTTGGGACACTGCCATATAAAGAGCCCAAATGGCCTATGCTGCCCTATTACCGTATGTGGGAATATCTTTCCCTGTTTCAGGCTCAATTAATGTTCTTTTGTCTTTGAAGCATGTGTGTCAAAATGGCACCTGGTCAACCCCACTGTTATATCTGTCTTATGCAGAGAGGGGACAGGGTCCTTCCTAGTGTGGCACAGTATGTAGGCAAATTTCCCTTAACCACCCAAGGGAAGAGGCCAGCTGGCCATGGGGGGCTGACACCCACTGTTGAAGCAGATCTTGCTCTGTCTCTTCTCTATGTGAGTAAAGCAGAATTCCATCCCGTGCTTGACTGCATTGTGCTCTTTGTGGTGATCCCAATACCAAGATGTAGTGAGCAGAAGTGTTTGGACTGCTGTTCCTGATAATCTTTGCTGTCCTCTGTGGAGTCAGTCCTCTCCTGGGACTGATAACCTGAGCATGGTGCCCTACTTTCTTGGGATTAATAACCACCAAGGAACTCTGCTCAGCAATGATTGGTCATCAGATGAGCAGTGCAAAACTCACAGAACACAGATGATTGCTAACATCAAAAACCAGCATGTTGGCATGAGCCACAAAAACAAAGAATAAATATGCATCTAGTCTCAATGCTTGAAATGCTCAAGAAGTCTTTTGTGTTGTGTTTGTGAATATGTATCTTTATATTTCTATCTTTGATATTTGGATAGATGACTATACAGATCCTTTTTTTTTAAATTTCTTTTGTTTTTAAAGTTATTTTTTCCCTCCCCATCTCAAACACCAGAAAACTTTTTTTTTAACTTTGAAAGTCTTTCCAGCATAGCTAAACAATGTTGATTTACACCTTGGCTGAGATGTAACTAACAGTAGTAGCTCACACTGACTCAGTCCTTCCTGGAAGTCCACCAAGATACCAATGATTCATAGTTACAATCTCACAATGAAGAGGATATTATTATTATCCAATCACATTTATTTTTTATTAAGGTGTTACTGATATACACTCATAAAGGTTTCACATGAAAAAACAATGTGGTTACTACATTCACCCACATTATCATGTCCCCCCCATACCACACTGAGTCACTGCCCATCAGTGTAGTAAGATGCCACATAGTCACTATTTGCCTTGTCTGTGCTACACTGTCTTCCCCGTGATACCCCACACCATGGGTACTAAACATAATACACCTCAATCCCCTTCTCCTTTCATCTCCTCCAGCCCTCCTCCACCTCTCCTCTTTGGTAAACTCTAGTACTTTCTTGAAGTCTGCCAGTCTGTTGCTGTTTTGTTCCTTCAGTTTTGCTTCGTTGTTATATTCCACAATGAGGGGAATCTTTTGGTACTTTGGTACATTCTTCTGCTGATGGGCACTTAGGTTGCTTCCATATCTTGGCTATTATAAACAGTGCTGCAATAAACATAGGGGTGCATTTGTCTTTTTGGATCTGAGATATTATATTCTTTGGGTAAATTCCTAGGAGTGGAATTCCCGGGTCAATAGTATTTCTATTTTTAGTTTATTGAGGAACTATATTGCTTTTCACAATGGTTGAACTAGTTACACTCCCACCAGCAGTGTAGGAGGGCTCTGCTTTCTCTGCATCCTCATCAGCATTTGTTGTTCTTAGTCTTTTCAATACTGGCCATTGTAACTGGTGTGAGGTAATATCTCATTGTGTTTTTTGTTTGGATTTCCATGATAATTAGTGACATGGAGCATCTTTTCATGTCTCTGTTGGCCAGCTGAATTTCTTCTTTGGAGAATTGTCTCTTAATATCCTCTGCCCACTTTTTAACTGGGTTATTTGCTCTTTGGGTGTTGAAACGTGTGAGTTCTTTATATATTTTGGATGTTAACCCCTTGTTGGACATGTCGTTTACAAATATATTCTCCTATACTGTAGGATGCCTTTTTGTTCTGTTAATGGTGTCCTTTGCTGTACAGAAGCTTTTTAATTTGATGTAGTCCCATGTGTTCATTTATGCTTCTGTTTCCCTAGCTTGAGGAGATGCATTCAGGGAAAAGTTGCTCATGTTTATATTCAGGAGATTTTTGCCTATGTTGTCTTCTAAGAGTATTATGGGTTCATGACTTACATTCAAGTCTTTGATCCATTAAGAGTTTACTTTTGTGTATGGGGATAGAGAATAATGTAGTTTAATTCTCTTGCATGTAGCTGTCCAGTTTTGCCAACACCAGTTGTTGAAGGGGCTGTCATTTCCTCATTATATGTCTGTGGCTCCTTTATCGTATATTAATTGACCACATACACTTGGGTTTATATCTGGGCTCTCTAGTCTGTTCCATTGGTCTATGGGTCTGTTCTTGTGCCTGTACCAAATTGTCTTAATTGCTGTGCTTTCTGGTAGAGCTTAAAGTCAGGGAGCATGATTCCCCCAGCTTTATTCTTCCTTCTCATGATTGCTTTGGCTATTCGGGGTCTTTTGTGGTTCCATATGAATTTTAGAATTATTTGTTCTAGTTTGTTGAAGAATGCTGTTGGTATTTTGATAGGGATTGCTTTGAATCTGTAGATTGCTCTAGGCAAGATGACCATTTTAACAATATTAATTCTACCTATCCATGAGCACAAAATTTGTGTCCATTTATTGGTACATTTAATTTCTCTTATGAGTGTCTTGTAGTTTTCAGAGTATAGGTCTTTCACTTCCTTGGTTAGGTTTATTCCTAGGTATTTTATTATTTTTAATGCAATTGTGAATGGAATTGTTTTCCTGATTTCTCTTTCTGCTAGTTCATCATTAGTGTATATGAATGTAGCAGATTTCTGTGTATTAATTTTGTATGCTGCAGCTTTGCTGAATTCAGATATTAGATCTAGTCATTTTGGAGTGGATTATTTAGGGTTTTTTTATGTACAGTATCATGTCATCTGCAAACAGTGACAGTTTAACTTCTTCTTTACCAATCTGGATGCCTTTTATTTCTTTTTGTTTTCTGATTGCCATGGCGAGGACCTCCAGAACTATGTTGAATAAAAGTGGGGAGAGTGGGCATCCTTGTCTTGTTTCCAATCTTAAAGGAAAAGCTTTCAGCTTCTGGGTGTTTAGTATGATGTTGGCTGTGGGTTTGTCATATATGGCCTTATTATGTTGACGTACTTGCTCTCTACACCCATTTTGTTGAGAGTTTTTATCATGAATGGATATTGAGTTTTGTTGAATGTTTTTTCAGCATCTAGGGGATGACCATGTGGTTTTTGTCCTTTTTGTTTATGTGGTGGATGATATTAATGAAATTTCTAATACTGCACCATCCTTGCATCCCTGGAATAAATCCTACTTGATCATGATGGATGATCTTTTTGATGTATTTTTAATTCAGTTTGCTAATATTTTCTTGAATATTTTTGCGTGTATGTTCATCAGGGATATTGGCCTGTAATTTTCTTTATTTGTGGTGTCTTTGCCTGGTTTGGGTACTAGGGTGATGCTGGTCTCATAGAATGAGTTTGGAAGTATTCCCTCCTCTTCTACCTTTTGGAAAACTTTAAGGAGGATGTTTATTAGGTCTTCATTAAATGTTTGATAAAATTCAGCAGTGAAACCATCTGGTGCAGGAATTTTGTTCTTAGGTAGTTCTTGATTACCAATTCAATTTTGTTGCTAATAATTTGTCTGTTCAGATTTTCTGTTTCTTTCTGTGTCAACCTTGAAAGGTTGTATTTTTCAAGAAAGTTGTCCATTTCTTCTAGGTTATCCAGTTTGTTAGCATAACATTTTTGTAGTATTCTGTAATTATTCTTTGTATTTCTGTGGTGTCCATAGTGATTTTTCCTTTCCCATTTTTGATTCTGTTTATGTGTGTAGACTCTCTTTTTTTCTTGATAAGTCTGGCTAGGGGTTTATCTATTTTGTTTATTTTCTCAAAGGACCAGCTCCTGCTTTCATTGATTCTTTCTATTGTTTCATTCTTCTTGATTTTATTTATTTCTGCTCTAATCTTTATTATGTCCCTCCTTCTACTAACTTTGGGTCTCATTTGTCCTTCTTTCCTAGTTTTGTTAATTGTCAGTTTAGACTGTTCATATGAGATTGCTCTTCTTTCCTAAGGTAGGCCTGTATTGCAACATTCTGGCCTCTTAGCAAGGCCTTTGCTGCAACCCACAGATTTTGCATTGTTGAATTATTGTTCTCATTTGTCTCCATATATTGATTGATCTCTGTTTTTATTTGGTCATTGATCCATTGATTATTTAGGAGCATGTTGTTAAGCCTCCATGTGTTTATGGGATTTTTCATTTTCTTTGCATAATTTATTTCTAGTTTCTTACCTTTGTGGTCTGAGAAGCTGCTTGGTATGATTTCAATCTTTTGGAATTTAGTGATGCTCTTTTTGTGGCCTAGTATATGATCTATTCTTAAAAATGTTCCATGTGCACTTGAGAAGAATGTGTATCCTGCTGCTTTTGTGTGGAGTGTTTGGTAGATGTCTATTAAGTACATCTGCTCTACTGTGTTGTTCAGTGTCTCTGTCTTCTTACTTGTTTTTTGTCTGGTTGATATGTCCTTTGGAGTGAGTTGAGTTTTGAAGTCTCCTAGAATGAATGCATTGCATTCTATTTCCCCTTTTAATTCTGTTAGTATTTGTTTCAGATATGTAGGTGCTCCTGTGTTGGGTGCATAAATATTTATAATGGTTATATCCTCTTGTTGTATTGACCCCTTTATCATTATGTAATGTCCTTCTTTGTCTCTGTGACTTTCTTTGTTTTGAAGTCTATTTTGTCTGATACAAGTGCTGCAACTCCTGCTTTTTTCTCCCTATTAATTGCATGAAATATCTTTTTCCATCCCTTCACTTTTAGTCTGTGTATGTCTTTGGGTTTGAAGTGAGTCTCTTGTAGGCAGCATATAGTGAATATATAGCTTCCTCACACCATGCCGTAGTTCTCATGTAAAAGAATGCATAGGTTTATATGGTCTAATAGTTGATTATCTTTTCATTTTGGTAGTCTAACAAACCACCTGTGAATATCTTTAGATTTCACTTCTGTAATAGCCAAATTCCTGCAGGCATAATATTGAAATAAATAATATGCATTTCAACTTTGTATTTTGCATAGAACTTAAGGAAGAAAAGGCAAGAAAATAGAGTGCAGTACTTACAGACAAAAACTTAAATATTCTAATTCTGTGATTTGACACAGAAGATGAAATGATTCCCAAATCTCTAGCTAACTGAGGGCTGAGTGAGACAGTGTGTACCTCGTGGAACAAACTGAACTTTATGCTACTGTAGACTTTCTTCTGATCCAGAACCAACTCTACTAGACTAGGTTGATATTCTTATTTAGCCTTAAAAATTTTATTGTAATCTATCATGTGATTGACATGGTCCAGGCCCTCAGCAATTGTTTAGCTAAAAAAAAAAAAAATCCAGCAACTAAAAATAATTTTAACTTTTTGTACATGTGTTTTTCAAATATTCTAGAGAGAATGCAGCAAAAAAATTAAATCTGTATCTTTGTAAAAAATCTATTGTTGTCATATCCCACAGATGCCTCTGTATAGCACTCTCTCCAAATCAACCAGAAGTTTTCCTCAGCTCTAGCCTGAATGTTTTTCTCATCTTCCATTTTCTTTTTGCCTCCCTTGACCCATTTTTGTTTCCCTCTACCCATTATCCCAGTACCCATCTCAAAAGACACAAAAAAAACTATCTGCCATGGAAAAAGTAACAAAGAAACAAAGA
The DNA here is from genome assembly GCA_032199065.1 of Smutsia gigantea. Classification (NCBI taxonomy): domain Eukaryota; kingdom Metazoa; phylum Chordata; class Mammalia; order Pholidota; family Manidae; genus Smutsia; species Smutsia gigantea. The sequence continues at coordinate 127,704 of JAVSCE010008559.1, read as the reverse complement.
AATAAGCAAACAAAACAGCGAAGCTGAAGGAAAGATAGAAAGCTCTTCAATGGAAGGGAAAATATCTGGTACAATTCATATATTACTGAATGTTCTGACATAGTGATTAAGTATATTAATATCTATTTGCAATGGAGTTTTAATGTTTGAAGGAAGATTTATTCTTTTTTAATCAATTCTACATGCAAAAAGTTTACAAATTTGCATTTATAAATAAAAGTTTATAAATGAATATAAAAACAGAAATATTTTCAAATGTATTTCTAATGTGCTGTAATTATCTAAGATAAAACAAAGTGTACATTATAATTAATAAATATTAAAACAATTGAATTGAATTTTTTAATTAATTTAAAAAATATCTCATTATTTATTATAAGAATAAAGACATTCACAATTCTAAAGGTCAGTGTGCCAATGCAAAAAAGAATATTCATGCATACAAGTCCTATAGATACATAAATTTGCTGGCTATATGAATTATTTAATGTTAAAATATTCAATAATGACCAAGTGCCACTGTTGCAAATCTACTCTAAATCATGGGTGCTTGCAAAATCACAATTTGCAAGGTGGACAAAGCCAGCAAATTGATTGTTGGCAGTATTGGAAAGTTATATTTCCCTATGCAAGAACCTGGTGCATTAAATTTGTGTGCTTTTTCTTTTTTTATTGTTTATTTCTCCTTTTGGATTTTTTTCTTTTACTATGCTGTAAATGACACATCACATTGCATAACTTTAAGATGTATAGCATGTTGATTTGATCCACATATGAATATGATTGCCACCATAGCTTTATCTAACACCGCCATCATGTCACATAATTCATTTCTTCATTGTGGTGAGAACATTTAAAATCTATTTTCTTAGCAACTGTCAAGTATATAATACAGTATTTTTAAGTATAATCACAAAGTTGTTCATTAGATCCCAAATTTGTATTTTTCTTTTCAAGTGTTTCCGTCTTTCTGTAAAGCAGTGGCCTTCTCTGACGTCAGGAGGAGCACAATCCACAACCACCATGACCTTCAGATTCAGTTCCCTGTTTTGAGAACATGGGGCAAAAGTCCTGAAGAGAGGCTTCCCTGGAGGAGAAAGCCCATTAGTCACTAGTGAGGTGCTCTGTCAGCACTCTCTGAGCACAGAATCCTGAAAAAAATATATCCACCTTGATTAACTATCAGATACCTGGTGGGAGTTTGATTTCATAAAAATAATGCATGTAAAAGGTAAAAGAGTTTGTCTACTTATGGTGTTTATGATGTCTGGATGGCATGAATCCTGATGTCTGGATGGGTATGAATCCCTATGAAACAAAACAAAATAAAACAATGACAACAAAAAGATGTTGAGGCTATAGGAACAAGTCTCAATAAACATACTTACTTTTGTGATATCAGGGCATTTAAAGCTGATAGAGAAAGTTAACGATATTTCTATTGTTGTCCAGGAATTATGTAAATATTTGTAGTTTCCTATGTTGTCAGACACCCTATCATCCCTAGTTCTCTAGACATGTACAGATGAATTGAACTTAAAAGAAAAAAAAAACACATTGGCTGAATTTAGCTTTCTAAAGGTTGAACTAGCTCAGCACTTTACCATTAGCTGTGTGAGAGTGACTCCTGCACACAAGCATAGAATCTCTTCCTTTGAACTTGTGTTTGGCAAGCCCCATGAAATTGAGCCTGATTTCATGTACTGTCAGATATAAGATAATCATCTTATTATCAGAATCATATTCAAAACTTAGAAGAGGGTCTTTCTTCCCTAGCCAGTTAAAGTAATAAATAGACTGGGAAATTTCATCTACACATAGGTGTTCTGTAAGAAAGACAAACTGTGAGGGTGTGGGCAGGAACCCTTTCCAGTGCTGCTGATATTCCATCCATTCAGCTATCGGAGTTAGAAAACCTCAGATGGATTCACGCTTCCCATGGGAAGCCAGCGCTGCAGGACCTGAAATGTTCCCACAAATGATTTGAAACTTAACTTTTCAGGAGTGACTGATATTGGTACTGAATTTAAATTAAAATTGGTGTTCTAGAGAACATATTACTTTTCCCTTAGACTATCTTGTTGTAATATTCACAGTGAGGTTATTGTGATTACTTTAAGAATCACATTTTGCTAGAATGCAAACATAATTCCAGACTGTTCATCATGGTGGGACAATTTAGAGCTGATGGGACATGAGCCTGTGGGAGCCATTACTAGGAGGCCAGAAATAAAACATAATGTAACAAATAATAAGTCCAACAATCTGATTAATGACATAAAAGAGAGACCATTTTCATTAGTAATTTTGGATAATAACAAAGCAAAAGTAACTAATATGCTTCTAGGTACTCAAGTTCTAAATGTGAAATAAAAATGCTTTTACTGGTTTGATTGGAAGGATGATGTAAACATTTTAATTAATAAAAAAAAAACTGGCATTTTAATATAGATATTGTGAAAGAGATTTAATGTTACTTGATTAACTCCAGGATGTAAATTCTCTCTAGTCCCAGTACAGACTGATAAATAAATATGAATGTCTGTTATTCAGGAAGATTTAGTTAAGTGTTATAATACTAAAATATATTGTAAAATAGTAATATATGTACCGATTTATACCTGATGCAAAAAAAAACATGCCCACAGCTTGGGTTTTTCCTCAAGATTTAAAATCATTAGAGCCATATACAGTAAAATTGCAATTTCAATCTGTAACATTCAATGCGTGCCTCACAATAATTTTTATACTAGATGATGGCCATGGATGCCTTGCATATCATATTTGAGAAAATTATTTGCAAATATAGAACAATTAATAAAGGGTCTGGAGTGTCATATAAATGTGATGGTATTTATATCATTCTCTAAAACTCATAATAAATTGATTGGCCATTGGGCCTTGCAAGAAAAACTCTTTAATTAAAAATTTAGATTATCAGGATCCAGAGTTTAGCTACTCCTTAGACTTAGATGTGGCAACTTCATAAGAATCCACCAAACAATATTTAGGTAGTTAATCATTGAAAACACTAGCAACAAAGATACCACAACAATTTGTAAAAACTCGTGTATGTCTAAGAAAAATTGTTGTGCATTGCTAAGAATCATATTTAGCCTGGTATGATATCTCCAAAGGCCGTTCTTCAAAGCCAAATAAGATACTACCTTTTAAAAAAATCACCAAGTCTTTGTTGCTGTGCTTTGTATTTTACTAGGGACTTGCTGGATCTTCAGACTGCTGCAATTTGCCCAGAGAGAAGTAGAAACAGAGATGGAGATGATATAAAATCATTACTATTTTATCATAAAACAGGGAGCTGACTGTAAAGACAAATAAGAATGAAAAATAAGAGGCTTAATTCTTCCTACTGAAAGTAAGGGAAGAGACTCCAAATCACCACTTCCCTCTTCTTAGTCCATTTGCTTGAGAATCATAAGTTTGTTGTATGTCTCTTTGAAATGTATAGAAATCGTTTTAAAGCTAGTGAAGCCTCTTTGCCAGCTTTAAGGCCCAAGAATATCTTCCTCAAGACCTGGGGACCATCTCTTTGACTTGTAATCATCAAGGAAGATAGCACCTCTCTCTATTTCCTAGTTTCTGTGGGAGGGTGGCCACCTAACTTCAGAGGGTACCTCACTCCAAATTGAGAAACTAGCTCTTTTTGTAAAGATATGAGAAGTTAAATTTCCCTCTGGATAATGCCAGTTAGCTAACACAGATGGTCACCCCCAATCACCAAGTGAGTTTAGGGTGTACTTGGCATGACAGGTGGTACTGTCAAGTTCATTTATCTGAGGGCTAGTTATTGTTTATCTTGAGAACTTTTTTGTATGAGGTAGTATCTGACCATACAGTGCAATTTCCTTCACTCCACAATTTAGTGGATTGCCTATGGTGTACTTAATAATAAAATTGTTTTCTTTTTCTTCAACCTTTGTGGAGAGGCTTTTAAGGTTGGAAAATTCATTTTTAATTATATTTCCTCAATACAACCTATATATCAAAGTATACCAAAGGTAACAATTTTGATGTTCACTCCATCGCTGAAATTGGGGATTTAAATTTTCCCTTCACCTTCCACTCAAAAAGAGTTTCAAATCTACAAATATACTACAGAATGACTACCTTAGATCTATGAATATAAGAATGCTTTTATTCCTAAAAACATTTCTCAAAGCTAAAATGTAATTTTTTCCTCTATTAATGTATTTAAAATCATTGGCATGTACTAATAGTGAGCTCCCTATTTCCAATAAATTCAATCATGGAGGGACATGGTTAATTCTAAACATGGAAAAAGACATCATTTCAACTGAAACATATGTATCTTAATATAATATGGTTATTCTTAAGAGCTTATAACCAAACATAATCTCTTATAGCAAATCCAAAACTGAAAACTGAGAAAAAAACAAGACACCACTTATAAGAAATAATAGTGGATAATAAACATTGTTAGCTAATTCCATGGAAATGTAAAACACTCATCCACACATGATATATTAAAATATACTTTGTGCATAGAACAAGTAAGTCTTGTGAGAGGTTTAAATTAGATTTTCATTTCTTATTTGTTTATCCAAAAAATTGTTAATTCTCTCCTTATAAATCCCACTTAGCTTATGTATTTTCATGGTATGTTCTGAAGAAATACTGAAGGAAAATATGTGCCAGAAACCATTGGGTAAGTTATATATTTGACTTAGAATGTGTATGAATAATATTTCCAATGAATTTCAATGTATCATAAGTTCAGAGAAAAGTTCCAATTTTAGAAATAAATAGCTACTAGTTTCAGCATAATTTAATATAAGCTTGTGCTTCTTTTCCATTTTAATTATTTTCTTGATGTTTCCAGATGACCTTTGGCAAGTAACTCAATTTTCTGTGCATTTTCCACTTTGTCTAGTATTTTCCACTTCTCTTAATAGCAAACAAATATCATGATAAATGTTTTTTTCATTAGTTGATGCATGGACTCATTTTTAAGCTAATATGTATTAAGTGCATATTAAATGCCATATGCTGTCCTACATTTTCATCTCTACTTGTGTATCTAAGAAGCTCTCAAACTGTCCAAAATTTATAGCTAAACTGTTCACTCTCTAACATTAATTTCTAAAGTCAAAGCTTGTCCCCATTTTATGGAATATTTCCAGACATGTAGTTTCTCAGACTATGAACCTGAAATCCTAATTCCATGCCTTTCTTTCATCATAGCCTATGTTTTTTGCCTTCGAGAGTTGTGCCTATTTTAATGCCTAAGTAATTTGAATCTCTTTGCTTTTTCATAATCTCTATTGATACCAACATAGACCATTCTACCTCATTTCTACTGAGATACATTTTTTTATAGTTGTTTCCTTAAATACACTCTTACTGTGTTCAAATTGCTGCAGCTGAAGGATCATGTACACAGTAGAAATGGAAACGTCCCCATTAGCCCATTCTCTCAAAATTTTACTAGCTTTCCATTGATATAGGATAAAGACTGTCATCTTAACAAGAATTCAGAGTATGCACAATTTGACCCTTGCCCATTTGATGTCTTCCGTTATCTCCAATACTGTCTTCAGTTCATTATCCACCCTGCGTTCTTCCTGACGGTGTTTGCTGCTCCTCAAATGATTCATGCTCCCTTCATCATAAGAACATTCTGTCATGTCTTTTCCTCTTCCTGGACTGAACTTTTTCCAGCTTTCCTCATCTACCCAGTTGTCACAAATTCTTCGAAGTTCAGTTCATTCATAATTTAATTGAGAAAGTTTTATCCAAATCTCTAGACTTTAATCATACTTTATGGTATATACTGTCATAGCAGCCTATGATTTCCGAAAACATCATTTACTGGCATTTTAATAAAATATTGTGTAATCGGTTCTTCAATTTCTAATTCTTCCTCTAGACTCCAAGCTTTAAAAATTTTCCTTGTCTCATTCATAACTGCAATGTCTCGTAAATACAATGACAAGGTTAGCACTTTGCACACGGTAGGTGGTCAGTAAATATGTGACACATAAATAAACGAATAAATATATATTTTTAATGGCTTCGCACTTCACATTTTCAGCCATAAACCTATGTAGTGTAATTCATCATCCCTTAAATAAATGTGTTGAGGAGTATAGACAGGAGAAACAAATAAATAAAATAGTGATATCTTCTCAATTTTAGGCTTTTTCTTATAAATTGAAAGTTTCCTAGCATCTTTCTTGCTTTATTTTTCCTTCCGCCCAATGCCGGTATTTATAGCGCACAGCCTCAGGAATATAGGAGAATGTGATCATGAGAGTGAAAAAAAGTCACCACTTCTCTTTGAGCAGTTAAATGGATGATCTAATGGCTTCCAATTATATGGATGATTCAACACACAGTAATTGGTTTATTTTATTTTCTGAATTGAATATTTATTTTTCTAAGTAAACCATTTGATAGTTTTAACAAGTCAATGAAGTCAAAATATTTAAAAGGTGTTTTAATGCAGGCAGAATCTAATACAAATATTTCCCTCACACCTGGGGAAAGCTGGGCCAAATATTGAAATAGGTTTTTCACCCAACAGTCACTTCAGAATTTTTTAAAATCCAATTAATTATAAGAATGTATAATGTGTGACCATCTGGTAATTTTAAAATGTCAACATTACTGTGCTGGACACAATGTTTAAGCCCAATTTCGGCCAAGGAAATTTTCTTTTTATATAAGGAAAGATGGCCCTCTGTCCTGAACTGGACAGCATTTCAAAGACTTCCTGGAAATTATTTCTTAAGTTGTGCTCTTTGACTTTCTTGATCATCCTTGATACATCAACAGGTGGTTTGAAAGATTTGAAGTTCAGAGAGGGTTGGTAGTCAGCTGGAATTGTGTGTCCACTGATGTGTCTCCTGATTTCTATTCTGTAACTCCAAAATTTTCACATTTTGAAATAAGTTGGTTGTTCCTCCCTTGGTTCTATAACTTTGAAGATTTTCTAAGAATGAGAATGAACAGAGTCCTTAAAAATCATAGGAAAATAAATAACAAGTGCATGTTTGGGAAAAGTGGAATTGCTACTGACTCATAGGAAGCAAGGACCTGTTGAGAATGGCAGTCAAATTCATGCAAGTAGGCAGTGACTAAAGGTAGGTTCTTTATTAAGAGTTTTTTTCCCTCTGGTTTCCTGATGTTTCTGCTGTTTGTTTTTTATTGCTTAGTCTCTCTCCACTCACCTGTTAAATATTTTATTGTTACTTATTCCTTCTTTATTTCTAAAGATTTTCTCAGAAAAATTTAGCCATTTCTGTATTTCAAACTATCACCCTTTTACTTTATTTATATCTAATTTATATCTCCAGAAATGATTTCTCTCTTTACCCCAAACATTTTTAACTGGCTCGTAAGTATCTCTTCATGGACATTTCATAAACAGCTCAACACAGCCAGTAAGTGGTATTGCATGACCAGGTGATTTCTAATCTGTATTTGGGCAATCCTAGAAACAGGGGTAAGGTTAGGAGTTATTACCACAGTCTAGAGTTAGGTTCTCTTCACCTTGGCACTGCTGACATATTGGGCCAGATAATTCTTTGTTGTGGGAGCCTGCCCTACGCACTGTACGTTATTTAGCATCATCTCTGGATTCCAGTAGTACCCTGCTCTCAGTTGTGTCAAAAATGTCTCTAGACATTGCCAAAAATCCCCTTAGGGGCAAAGCCACCCTCAGTTGAGAATCACTAATCATGATGATAAAGATCCATGTTAGGACAGGAACAGTGAAAATGGAGAAGCAATGAGATTAAGAGGTATTTTGGAGGAAGATTAATAACTGAGTATGTGAATTTAGGGAAAAGGAAAATTTGTTTTCTAGACTGGTTATTAAGGAATTCCTAAGTTTCAAAGTCTTGAATTTTTGGTATTTTTTATCTTTTATGCTTTTTATCATTCTATTCCCTTTACCCAGATTTATGTTTGATCTCCCCATATATTCTTAATAAAGTTCTGTGAATCTTTGAGGCCTAACTCAAATACTACTCATCACCAATTGTGACTTTCTTCACTTTTATACTCTAACAGAATATTTTCTTCCTTCTGTGAGTCATTAATTATCACTAGTTATTTTATGATGACTGCTTTTCCCATGTCTTTAATAGTAAGACCTTGTGTCATTTTCATATACCTTTACAACTTTTCACACTGCATGGGATATAATAAGAGCCTAAAAATGTTGAATGATTTAACTTACTTCATTCAGTAATGTTTTTTTTCAGAATGAACAATTATTATTATTATTGTAGATATTCAACATATCTTAAAATATTGAAATAATAGACCAATTCTATAGTCTGTATATTTATCTTCAAATGTTTATCTGTTTGGATAGAGCAGTAAAACATAAATATGAAGTATAATTTTAGGAATGTAAAGTATGGACATATAGAACAATTAAACATATCTATAGAAACTAGAAGTTTATCTAGTGAGCCAATACCATTTCATATATATAACAAAAGGGATGGTCAAAAATATGATAAAGATGAGTGCTTCTTCAAGAAACAGACATCTTCTTTGACATTAGTTAATATCATTTTCTTAATGTTATCACAGAGATGTAGACTTGGGTTATGAAAAGGTTGGGAGGCAGCTATGGATAGAGTTTATTTTCCATGCCTGCAAAAATAAAAAGAGTCTGAAATTTCAATCTATAAATATCTTCTTTAAAAATCCTCTAAACTGTCCAAACAGTATGTAAGGGATCATACTCACACTTCAGAAACCATCTTTATAAAATTAAGTCAAAAGTATAATCAATTTATTATTCTCAGAATAATGGATTAAAATGAACTTTAAGAACTAAATATTTCTGAGTAGCTTTTATAAAGTTTTGCATCCATGTATTGAACTAAGTGAACTGTAGTTCTTCACATGGCCTTTTAACATCCCAACCAAGTTATTGTAAATTACTTCACTGAAAGAGCTTCAGCTTTAATTTCTTTAATCTTAAAAAATATTCTCTTCCTATAGTGAAATGGTATAGTGGTATTTTGAGGTTGTAATCTCAGAGAGTGTGACTTTTGAGTTTAAATATAGCCCTTATCTTATGAACATATATTAACTGGTACAATATTTTTCATTCTTTGAATATCAAAATGCAAAAACAATTCCATGAAAAGTGAAAATGTGAAGAGTTAAGTGTCTGTTTTCTCTGTAAGACCTCAAAGTAAGCTCACTTGGAATGTGTTGCTAAAGTGAAGAAAACAAATGTTGCAATGGTCTTTTGTAGAAAAAAAAAGCCCTTTATTTACTACTAGGCACATTATTTAAAATAATTGGGTTATAGAAAATGAAAACACTATATATTTGCATTAACGGTTAAAAAATAATTTCCTCTAGCTACTTAGGCAGAACCATCTTCCCATTATGCTAATGGGGTTATTGTTTTCCATACTCTATCTGCCTCCCTGTAAAATTCATTAGATCGACTTCATTGTACAGATTTTAAAATCAGTCATATTGTTATTATCTCTGCCACACAAATGTAAAACTCTGGCCTTTTACCTGCCATCTTCTACCTCTCACAGTTCACTTTAACACATAACCAAGGCATTACACACACACACACACACACACACACACACACACACAAACACACACACACACACACACACACCCGTTAGCTCTGGAATTTGGAAAGTCATTAGTTGGGAGTTTTTTGTAATTAAAACTACAGGATTTACTCTTTGAATTAAGTCTGAATTCTTCTTCTATTGCTTGTTACTCATATGGCTTTGGAAATTTACATCATCTGTTGAAACATCAACTTTCTCATTTTTGAAAATAGGACTTATAATTCAATACTGTGAGGATAAATGAAAGAGATATTGCGTTTAAAGTGCTTAGCTTCGTGATTGTTCATAGGGAGCCTTAAGTAAACATTAGTAAAAATTATAATTAAATCCCCGGCGTAGAAAACAGGTTATAAAATCTTCCAAAGCTTGCAATTTTGTAATTCTAGTTAAACTGTGAAGTCCTACAAAGTTAATGGAAAGGTTTGGGCTCAAGAATCAGAAAACATGTTTATGCAATAAATATAGGAGGAAGAGAATCAGGAAAAGGAAATAGTAAAAATCTTTTGAAAGGGGTCTAAAGTCCAACTTTACTGCGTAGGAGAAAGCGGTCTTAACTCTTCTCAAGTGTAGGTTGTGAGAACACTTTTCGAAGGACACAAGGGTATATAGAACTGGTGAGGAAACGAATTAACCCATGTGAGGGAAAGCAAGCAACACAAATAAAGCAACCCGGCTGATCTTTTCCAACGGCCTTTTTTAGTTCAACTGTGCATCAGCAAGACTAAACTAACACTGCTATCCCTGACTGCTCTCATTTACAGTTTTCTCTTCTCCATTTCACATTGGTCATTACTGCTTGATTGCATTTCCTAGTCCATAATTCTGTTTAAAAAATCATCAGTTGCACTCCATCCCTTGCACAGAAAATTAAAATTCTCTATCATTGGTGTCCCAGATCCTATGTCATGTGGCCTGAACTTGCCTCTGCAGCATTTATCAACCTTCTACCCTCCATACATACTATGATTCAGCTAAATCAAGCTCCTCCCATTAAAAAATACTTCCATTCTATATCTTTAGATATTAGTTTATTCATTAGTTTCTTCAAAAACTTATAAAATGTCTGTGCATGACACTCTGCTGGTTCATGGAAACAGGTAATCATATGCTTTCCTTCATCAAGCTTTACAGTCTACTGAGTAATAAAACTGTATCATTCATCAATTGTAATAGTGTATATACTGCGTACAATTAAACATGGGTTGTGTTAAATTCAGAGAAGATAATTGTCTAAATCAGATTCAGAGAGTCAGGAATAGACTCATAGAGATAACAGCTGAGCTGAGAGCTCTTAAAGGACAATTAGAATCTAGCTTAATGAAAAAAAAAGGCAAGTGGAATGATATTTCAGATAAAGAGAATACTTTCTATAAAGGACAGCATGGCCTTAATAGGAGCTGAGATTTTATATATATTAATATATTTAATATTATATACACACACAAACACATAGGGGACTTCACATATATAGATATTCATATATATTATACATATATATATATGAACAAGTTATTGAAGGATGTTTGTATTCACTTAAGAAATCTGAGGTGTCTTTAAGATTTTCTATGTATAAGATCATGTCAACTACAGATACCATTTTACTTCTTCCTTTCTAATTTGGATGACTTTTATTTCTTTCTTGCGCTAAGATTTCCAGTACTATGTTGAATAGAAGAGGTAAGAGTGGGCATCTTTGCCTTGCTCCTTGTCTTACAAAAAAAATCTCCCAGTTGTTCACAATTGAGTATAATGTTAACTGTGGGCTTGTCATATATGACCTTTATTATGTTGAAGTTCATTCTGTACCTAGTTTGTTGAGGGTTTTTAATATGAAAGTGTGTTAAATTTTATAAATGCTATTTCTGCATCTATTGAGATGATGGTGTGATTTTTTACCATTCATTCTGTTAATGTGATGATTAAACAGTTACTCAAGAAATATGAAATTTCAGTAATGCAAGATGAATAAGTTCTGGAGATCTATTGTACAACATTGTGCCTATAGTTAACAATACTGTTTTATACCCTAAAACATATGTTAAGATGGAATCTCATGTATTGTCAGCACAAAAAAAAAGACATATTAAAAAAAAACAACAAACAAAATACAAAGCTGAAGGAAGAAAGTTTTGGAGTCTATGAATATGTTTATTGCCTTGACTGTAGTGATGGTTTCATGGGTATATACATATATCAAAACTCATCATGTTGTAAACTTTAAATATGTGGTTCCTCATTTATCAATTATACCTCATTTTAATTAATATACAAAAAGTTGTTTTAAAAAAGTTTGAAATGTATTGTAATCCTTAAAGACAATCGTTGAAGGACTCTAAGTGGGTTTTTTGTGATAAAGTTTGTATTATATAAAGTACTCTCAGGAGAATGCAGAGAATTATTTAGGAAGGGTATAGACTGATATGAAAAGGAGAGATAGCAACATATTTAGCATTTTAGGAGGAAATATCTGGAAACCCAAATAAGGCAGCATGTTAGGAATGGAGAGGCTGATCAGAGTTACAATATAACAAAAACAGGTTGAAGAGATTCGACAAGACTTGGTGACTATAGATGGGATAGGGTGATGTATGCCATTCAGAGAAAGATGTCTAATATAATTCACAGGTAAAATTTGCTCAGGTAAAAGATGCTGACTCACAGAATCTGGCACTATCCTGATATACTGTTTTTTTTGTACAATTTGTAAGTTTCAGGACATCATTGTCCATGTTAAAGGTTTTATATTTTAAATGGCAAGTAGATGAAGTTAAACTTTTCATTCCTGGATAAAGTTCTCATATTAAATGAACAGCAAATATTTATACTATTTAGCATTTTCTTTCTTTTCTTAATCAAACTTAAATAGATGAAACTTGTAACAATTCTACAATATTGAATTCTTTTCCAGTGACTGAAGATACTCACTGAATGTTAATTTTTCAGCATTCATAACTAAAACTTTGAGTACACAAATCATATAACTTAGCAACAACTTATTGATATTTGGATAACTCCAATAATTGTAAAATTAGAAGAATAATATTAACCTATAATAAATTCCATTTAAAATAACCTTTTTGAGCAACACTCACAAGTCAGTGTAATATTATTAAGGATGCTAGTAAATGCATCTTTAAGACTTAATAGTGGGACATCAATCAATGCGCAAAAGTAAATACTGTACTAGGCACTTTACTATAGTATTTATCTGATCCATTTGTGAGTTATTATTAGTGAGTTTTTAAAAATCCCATTTTTTAGACTGAGTGTATTGAGGGAATAAAATATCAGAAATGCTCTCAGTTTCAAGAACATACAGTCCAGGAAGTCAAACAGGGCACTACACTGAGAAAGACCACATATCTAAATTTTAAAATTCACCACCAAATTGGTATTTTTAAATTTAGGATTCTTTATTTCTTTCTACAAGTTTTATTTTTAAAATTCATTTTGTTGAATTTAGCTCCTGTGTGACTTAAGAATAAATTATCCTTTTTTGATACCAAGTTCAAGAAGATCTTTACTTTCTCTTTTTTAAAGTATTGAGTCACATATTCCTTTGGTATCAGGATGAAGAAAAGAGAACTGATGTTGCTACACTGACCTTAAGGTCCAGTGTTCTGGACAGCGTCTCCTTAATGCCAACTTAAAAAAGCCTCACAGAGTTATGGGAAGATGGCGGCATGAGCAGGGCGACAGAAATCTCCTTCCAAAACCATGTATATTTATGAAAATACAACAAATACAACTATTCCTAAAAGAGAGACCAGAAGATACAGGACAGCACACAGCCTGCATCTACACCTGAGAAGACTCGGCATTCCACAAAGTGGGTAAGATACGGAGCCACGACCCAGCGGGACCCAAGCACTCCCCCACTGCAGCGCACTGGCAGGAGGAGAGGATTCAGAGACGGGAGGGAGTGGAAGTACAGGCCCGTGAAATAACCAGCCCTGATGATCTAAACTGGGAGCACTGACACACATGGCGTGGTGTATTGGAGATCAGAGAGACAGAGGGTGTAGGATCTGAGCAGGGGAACACACCAGGTTCTTGCAGCTGGCTCCCTGGGACAAAAGAAAAGCATGTGCTTTTTTTAGCGGCCTTAAAGATATAAGGGTCCAACAGAGGAATAGGCTCTTCCCAGCACACTCAGCCCAGCAGGCTCGGAGTCCTGGGGAATTTCGGACCCCTTGGCTGGCTACTGGGAAAAAGTAGCCCTACTGAGACTACCCACAGAGATCAGCAGCCTCTCATTTGTTCCCACCCCAGCCAGAGCTACAAAGGGCCCTGCAGAGCAGGGCGACCGTGGCTGCGGAATAGTGGAGCAACAGCGCCACCAACAGCATCCTCACAGAATCTATTCCTGGGGGGCATCTTTTTGTTTGTTTGTGTTTGTTTGTTGGGTATTTTTTTTTCTTCTCTTTTCTTTTCTTTCTCTTCCCTTTCTCTTGTTTCTTTTTTTTTTTTAAGTCTTAAAGAGCCCAGTTGACATACATGGCAACTACCAGTGACCACTACTATCACCATGAAAAGACAGAGGAATATGGTACAAACAAAGCTGATCCAGACCCAGAAACCAGAGAGGGAGTCTGAAGGGATGGAAATGCACAATCTTCCTGAAAAAGAATTCAAAATAAAAGTCATAACCATACTGATGGATCTACAGAGAAATATTCAAGAGCTGAGGGAGGAAGTGAGGGAAGTGAGGAAAGACAATGCAGAAATGAGAAAAGCGATCGACGGCCTTAGCAGCAGACTGTAGGAGATGCAAGAGACTGTTAATGGAATACAAATCAGAGAACAGGAATACAGAGAAGCTGAGGCAGAGGGAGATAAAAGGATTTCTAGGAAAGAAAGAATATTAAGAGAAGTGTGTAACCAATCCAAACAGAACAATATTCACATTATAGTAGTACCAGAGGAAGAAGAGAGAGAAAAAGGGATAGAAAGTGTCTTTGAAGAAATAATTGCTGAAAACTTTCCCTCGCTGGGGAAGGAAATTATCTCGCAGTCCACGGAAACCCACAGATTTCCCACCACAAGGGACCCAAGGAAGACAACACCAAGACACATAATAATTAAAACAGCAAAGATCAAAGATAAGAACAGCTAGAGAGTATTAAAGGCAGCAAGAGAGAGGAAAAAGATCACCTACAAAGGAAAACCCATCAGACTATCATCAGACTTCTCAACAGAAACCTTACAGGCCAGAAGAGAATGGCGTGATATATTTAACGTAATGAAACAGAAGGGCCTCGAACCAAGAATATTGTATCCAGCACGATTATCATTTAAATATGACAGAGAGATTAAACAATTTCCAGACAAGTGAAAGCTGAGAGAGTTTGCCTCCCATAAACCACCTCTACAGGATATCTTAAAGGGATTGCTCTAGAAGGAAGCACTCTTAAGGCTAAAAAGATGTCACCAGAGAAAATAAAATCATAGCAAGGAAAGAAAACCATCCAAATACTAACTAAAGGCAAAGAATAAAACACCTAGTATATAAAGAATGGAGGAGGAGGAATAAGAAAGGAGAGAAATAAAGAAACATCAGACGGTGTTTACAATAACGTAACAAGAAAGTTAGGTTAGATTGTCAGATAGTAAAGAAGCAACCCTAAAACCTTTGGAAACCACAAATATAAAGCCAGCAATGGCAATAAGTACATATATATTGATAATCACCTTAAATGTAAATGGACTGAATGCACCAATCAAAAAACACAGAGTAATAGAATGGATAAATAAGCAAGTCCCATCTATATGCTGCTTACAAGAGACTCACCTCAAACCCAAAGTTATACACAGACTAAAGGTGATGGGATGGAAAAAGATATTTCATGCAAACAACAAGGGGAAAAAAGCAGGTGTTGCAGTATTTGTATCAGACAAAATAGACCTCAAAACCAAGAAAGTAGCAAGAGATAAAGAAACATTACATAATGATAAAGGGGTCAGTCGAACAAGAGGATATAACCATTATAAATTTATATGCACCCAATACGGGAGCACAAGCATATATGAAACAAATACTAACAGAATTAAAGGAGGAAATAGAAAGCAACGCATTAATTTTAGGAGACTTCAACACACCACTCACTCCAAAGGATAGATCAACCAGACAGAAAATAAGTAAAGACACAGGGGCACTGAACAACACACTGGAACAGATGGACCTAACAGACACCTAGAGAACTCTACACCCAAAAGCAACAGCATACAAATTCTTCTCAAGTGCACATGGAAAGTTTTCCAGAATAGACCACATACTAGGCCACGAAAAGAACCTCAGTAAATTAAAAAATATTGAAATTCTACCAACCAACTCCTCAGATCACAAAAGTATAAAACTAGAGATAAATTTTAGAAAGAAAACAAAAAGGCTCACAAATACATGGAGACTTAACAACATTCTCCTAATTAATCAATGGGTTAACAACCAAATCAAAACAGAAATCAAAGAATATGTGGAGAATAATGACAACAACAGCACAAAGCCACAACATCTGTGGGACGCAGCAAAGGAAGCTCTAAGAGGAAAGTATATTGCAGTCCAGGCCTATTTAAAGAACAAAGAACATTCCCAAATGAATAGTCTAAAGACACAATTACTGAAATTGGAAAAAGAAGAACAAATGAGACCCAAAGTCACCAGAAGGAGGGACATAATAAAGATCAGAGAAGAAATAAATAAAATTGAGAAGAACAAAACAATAGAAAAAATCAGTGACACCAAGAGCTGGTTCTTTGAAAAAATAAACAAAATAGATAAACCCCTAGCCAGACTTATTAAGAGAAAAAGAGAATCTACACACATAAACAGAATCAGAAATGAGAAAGGAAGAATCATGACGGACCCCACAGAAATACAAAGAATTTTAAGAGAATATTATGAGAATCTATATGCTAACATCTGGAAGACCTAGAAGAAATGGACAACTTCTTAGAAAAATACAACCTTCCAAGACTGACCAAGCAAGAAACAGAAAAACTAAACAGACCAATCACAAGCAATGAAATTGAAGTGGTAATCAAAACACTACCCAAGAACAAAACTCCCAGACAAGATGGATTCACCTCTGAATTCTACCAGACATACAGAGAAGAAATCACACCCATTCTCCTTAAAGTTTTCCAAAAAATAGAAGAGGAGGGAATACTTCCAAACTCATTTGAAGGAGCCAGCATCCCTCTAATACCAAAACCGGGGAAAGACTTCACCAAAAAAGAAAATTATTGACCAATATCCCTGATGAACATAGAGGCAAAAATACTCAAAAAAATATTAGCAAACTGAATTCAAAAATACATCAAGAGGATCATACACCATGATCAAGTGGGATTCATCCCAGGGATGCAAGGATGGTACATTAGAAAATCCATCAACATCATCCACCACATCAACAAAAAGAAGAACAAAAACCACATGATCATCTCCACAGATGCTGAAAAAGCATTTGACAAAATTCAGGCATCCATTCATGATAAAAACTCTCAAAAAAATGGGTATAGACCGCAGGTACCTCAACATCATAAAGGCCATATATGACAAACCCACAGCTAACATCATACTTAACGGCAAGAAGCTGAAAGCTTTTCATCTAAGATCAGGAACAAGACAGGGATGCCCACTCTCTCCACTGTTATTCATCATAGTACTGGAGGTCCTAGCCATGGCAATCAGACAAAACAAAGAAATACAAGGCATCCAGATTGGTAAAGAAGAAGTCATACTGTCACTATTTGCAGATGAGATGATACTGTACATAAAAAGCCCTTAAGACTCCACTCCAAAACTACTAGAACTAATATCTGAATTCAGCAAAGTTAAGGGTACAAAATTAACACACAGAAATCTGCTGCTTTCCTATACACTAACGATGAACTAACAGAAAGAGAAATCAGAAAAACAATTCCATTCACAATTGCATCAGAAAGAATAAAATACCTAGGAATAAACCTAATGAAGGAAGTGAAAGACCTGCACTCTGAAAACTACAAGACACTCCTAAGAGAAATTAAAGAGGACACTAACAAATGGAAATGCATCCCATGCTTTTAGCTAGGAAGAATAAATATTGTCAAAATGGCTATACTACCTAAAGCAACCTACAGATTCAACGCAATCCCTATCAAACTACCAACAGCTTTCTTCAATGAACTGGAACAAATAGTTCTAAAATTCATATGGAACCACGAAAGATCCCAAATAGCCAAAGCAATCCTGAGAAGGAAGAATACAACGGGAATTACGCTCACAGCCTTCAAGCTTTACTACAAAGCTTCAGTAATCAAGAAACGTTGGTACTGGCACAAGAACAGACCCACAGACCAGTGGAACAGAATAGAGAATCCAAACATTAACCCAAACATATATGGTCAACTAATATTTGATAAAGGAGCCTTGGATATACAATGGGGAGATGACAGCCTCTTCAGCAGCTGGTTTTGGCAAAACTGGACAGCTGCATGTAAGAGAATGAAACTGCACTACTGTCTAGCCCCATACACAAAGGTAACCTCTGAATGGAACAAAGACCTGAATGTAAGTCATGAAACCATAAAACTCTTAGAAAAAAAACATAGGCATAAATCTCTTGGACATAAACATGAGCGACTTCTTCATGAACATATCTCCCCGGGCAAGGGAAACGAAAGCAAAAATGAACAAGTGGGACTATATCAAGCTGAAAAGCTTCTGCACAGCAAAGGACACCATCAGTAGAACAAAAAGACATCCTACAGTATGGGAGAATACATTCATAAATGACGTATCCGATAGGGGGTTGACATCCAAAGTATATAAAGAACTCATGCACCTCAACAAACGAAAAGCAAATAATTCAATTAAGAAATGGCAGAGGACATGAATAGACACTTCTCCAAAGAAGAAATTCAGATGGCCAACAGGCACATGAAAAGATGCTCCACCTTGCTAATCATCAGAGAAATGCAGATTAAAACCACAATGAGATATCACCTCACACCAGTGAGGATGGGCAATATCCAACACACAAACAACAACAAATGTTGGCAAGGATGTGGAGAAAAGGGAACCCTCCTACACTGCTGGTGGGAATGCAAATTAGTTCAACCATTGTGGATAGCAGTATGGAGGTTTCTCAAAAACTCAAAATAGAAATACCATTTGACCCAGGAATTCCACTCCTAGGAATTTACCCTAAGAATGCAGCAGCCGAAGTTGAAAAAGACAGATGCACCCCTATGTTTATTGCAGCACTATTTACCTTAGGCAAGAAATGGAAGCAACCTAAGTGTCCATCAGTAGATGAATGGATAAAGACGAAGTGGTACATATACACAATGGAAAATTATACAGCCATAAGAAGAAAACAAATCCTACCATTTGCAACAACATGGATGGAGCTAGAGGGTATTATGCTCAGTGAAATAAGCCAAGCCGAAAAAGTCAAGTATCAAATGATTTCACTCATATGTGGAGTATAAGAACAAAGAAAAAAACTGAAGGAATGAAACAGCAGCAGACTCACAGAACCCAAGAACGGACTAATAGTTACCAAAGGGAAAGGGACTGGGGAAGATGGGTGGGAAGAGAGGGATAAGGGGGGAAAAAGGGGTATTATGATTAGCGGATGTAATGTTGGGGGGGCACGGGGAGGGCTGTACAACTCAGAGAAGGCAAGTAGTGATTCTATAGCATCTCACTACGCTGATGGACAGTGACTGTAATGGGGTTGGTGCTTGGGGCCTGATGAAGGGGGTAGTTTAATAACCATAATATTGCACATGTAATTGTAGATTAATGATACCTAAGTAAATTTAAGAAAATATTAAAAAAAAAAGATTAATTTTGTTTTCTAAGTCTTGAAATATAATTAAAATTAAGGACAGTATTTTTAAAAATTGTGGACAATGCTCTCAATGGATATATTTTCTTTGGTATTCATTTTTTAGAAATATATCCTATTCAGTAAAATAGTAATTTATTTCCACTATAGCAGGAGCCGAAAAATGACCTGGGGCCAAAATTCAATTATGCCTATCCATTTACTTATTATTTATGGCTGCATCTATGCTACAACAGACACCATCCGACCTGCAAAATGTAAAATATTTAATACCTGGCACAAAAGAAAAATTTTTCCAGTCCCTATCCTATAGCATGATAAATATTAGGTCTTGTATGTTAGTAAATATTCCAGTGGGAGTTTTATTCATTGTAGGACACTTATAGAATTGGGGAAGTAAGTCTTAGGACTTGCAAGGACACTTATATTTTGTGTTTGTACTGGGCTGAATAGTGTCCCCTAAAAATTCATGTTCACCCAGATCCTGTGAATATTATTATGACTGCCATGGATTGAATGTTGCTGTTCCCCCAATTAGTATGTTGATATCCTAACCCCCAATGAGATGATATTAGAAAGTGGGGCCTTTTGGAGGTGGTCATGTTATAAGGGGGAAGCACTCATGAGATTAGTGCCCTTATAAAAGAGACCCCAAAGAGCTCTGTAACCCCTTGTGCCATGTGAGGACACAGTGAAAAGTTGACTATTTGTGAACCAGAAAGTAAGACTCTTGCCAGACTTTGAATTGGCCAGTGCTTTGATTTTGGATTTCTCAGCCTCCAGAAATGTGAGAAACAAACGTCTGTCATTTAAACTACCCAATCTATTGTATTTTTTTAAAGCTGTCCAAATGGACTAACAGAGACCTTATCTGTAAATAAGCTCTTTACAGAACTGATCAAATTAAGATAAAGTCGTACGGGATTAGAGTGGCTACAAAATCCAATACAATTTGTATCCTGGTAAGAAGAGGGAAATTTGGGCACAGGTACGAAGACAGAGGTACAACAATGTGAAGATACAAAAAAAAAATAAAGAGAGAAAAAGCCTATATGACAAAGGAGGCAAAGATTGGAGCAATGGATCTACAAGCCAAGCAAACCCAACGATTCATGGCAAAAAACAAAAACTAGAAGTGGCAAGGAAGAATTCTTCTCAAAAGCCTTTGATCTGACAGAAACCTTGATTTCAGACTTCCAGCCTTCAGAATTGTGAAAGAATAAGATTCTGTTGTTTTAGGCCATCTGTTTTGTGTTAGTTTGTTAAAACAATCCTAGGAAACTAATACAGTGCTTTGAACCATTTTGATGAAATGCGTAAACACACTTAAATTATTGAAATATTTTCTAACATTTTTGTGGCTTAAAGTAGAAGACTAATGGTTATTAGTATTACAGCAGATGTCTTGTACTCTGAATAGGTTTGTACCATATGGCAATTTTACAAATTAAATAAATACTTTATTCCCTTCTAATAAAAAAAATTACTTGTATTGCATTTTAATTATCAGTTATGACTTAGTGGGTCAACACAGTTCCCTAAAGATAAAATAGAATATATGAATGTTTATCTTACTACCCATTTAATAAAAGACCAATCATTTTTATAATTCTTAAGAGCATACAAATTAAAGTTAGGATGAAAAGTGCAGCTTAATTTCTTCCTTTTATTACTTATCTCTTCATTTTATAACTACTAAATTCTGTAAAGCAATTAATGCCAATCATTACAGCTGTAGGGCAATAACTGCTTTATTTGTTAATTAAATACTTATGCAGGGCACTTCATTTCAAGTGTTAACAAATATTTACTAATTCCTTACTATGAATGAAAAACAAAGTTACTTGTAATTCAGAAGGACAACCTGAATATCTAAGCTATTAGAGATTGAGAAAAAAATAATTTTGACAAAAATACCTAATGAAAGAAAGGACATGTGAGTATGGGTAACTGAGTGTCTAATACCCAATATTTGCGGTAATGTATGTCATCTTTACTTCTCCATAACCACCCTGCTACATTCCAGAACATTCTACATTGATTTTTTTATGGTACTGTTGAATGTGCGCTGGCACATTTATCACTATGTAATTTGTAGATCCAACTGAGGTTCTCAGAACTCCAAACAGCATTATTAAATTTGCTAGTAATTATATTTACTCACGATAATTTCGATTCCACAATGCAAATCAGCACAGGTGTGACTAGTAGTTATAGTTCTTCATCCACAGAGCCCCTGCTGTACACAAAATATTCACTCGTAATTTTCTTTAATTCTCTTAATTACTTGGGGCAGCCTGAGCCACTCTTTTCCCCTAATTTGATGCTTTCTGTTGTGTTTCATAGGAAACAGTCTGGAGAGGGGCCACTTATAATTATAAGAATTGAAATATAAGCACACTTGTTTCTAATATAGACTTGGAGTTAATCTTGCAGCATTTACACATATATCTATGTGATAAAAATAATTTGAAAAACTGCTCAGACTCAGAGAGGGAAACAATAAGAGGAAAGAACTGCAAAATAAAACAGATGACAAAATTTTTTAAAGAAGATTATGAAGCATATCTTTACTATAATGATACTATAATTCGAAGCAATCTTAAAACAAATACTTGTTTCTTGTTTTCCAATTTTTCTAATCATATTTACTCATATTCCATTTGTTTTCCAAAGAATCAAGTATGAATATACATTCTAGTGTTGTTGAACTTCCTTGTGTCCATCAAACATGCTGTGTATTTTGTTGTTGTTGTTGTTAACTACCCTACATTTACAGATTGTTTCACCTTGAGATAGGTAGGAAAAACAAAACAAAACTGAGAGACCAATCCAACCCCACATACCTAAGTTCTGAAAAAGTGCCTTGTGACTCAGGCCACTGGCTCTATAAAGCTTCAATACATTTTGTTTTCCTGTCAATGTATTGTTTTAACAAGTTATACAGCCACCATGTCCTATGTTTAGAGACCCCTTGGTCAGATAATAATGGACCAAGACACAAACAACTTCTGACACATGCACAGGGAAAATGGGGTGTCTAATAGTAATAATGCTAAATTTCCTACCCCCTGGTGGAGATTTTATATGTTAAAGCAATATGAGATGTGCTAGTTGAAACCCTCTCTACTCATGCTAGGTGACCTATATGTTACCTCCCCTAATAGGTGCTACCCTGATTCTTCTCAGTGCTGACTCTCTTGAGCAGTTCACCTTGGTCTATCAAAGTGTTTCTGTTTCCTCACTTCTCTAATAAAGTGCACAGCTTGCTTGCATACTCATAAGTCTCGGTGTTAAATTCTTTTAATACATGAATATCAACACTGGAAAACCTCTTCTTGGTCTGCTGGTAACAACCTAACTAAAGTTCATGGGACCAGATTTACCTTATGCTTTTAGACATGCTCAGTCTTTGGTGTGTGTGTTTAAAATAAAATGAGTGACTTGATGGATGAATATTGCCCTTTATACATTTCGATACGCTGAAAAGATGCCCACTAATATTTCTTGCAATGTAATATTTAACTTTATGCCCCACAATTAAATAAGAAGTATTTAATGAGCTGCTTATTGAATTTGTATAGTATATAAAAAGCTATAAACTAATGTTATTTATATTATTATTAAGGTATCATTTACTATCTTATGAAGGTTTCACATGGGCAACTTTGTTGTTACTACATTCACCCCTATTATCAAGTCTCCCCACATACCCCATTACAGCCACTTACTATCAATATAGTAAGATGCTATAGAGTCACTACTTGTCTTCTCTGTGCTATACTGCCTTCCCACTGCCCCCCACACACACTATGTGTGCTAATCATAATACCTCTTAACACCCATCTCCTTTCCTGCCCTCCCACACTTCCCCCACCCTTTCCCTTTGGTAACCTCTAGTCCCTTCTTGGGGTCTGTAAGTCAGCTGCCGTTTTGTTCCTTCAGTTTTGCTTTGTTGTTATACTCCACAGATTAGTGAAACCATTTGGTACTTGTCTTTCTTCACCTGGTTTATTTCACTTTGCATAATACCCACTAGCTCCATTTATGTTCTTGCAAATGGTAGGATTTGTTTTCTTCTTATGGCTGAATAATATTCCATTGTGTATATGCACCACCTCTTCTTTATCCATTCACCTACTTATGGACACTTAGGTTGCTTCCATATCCTGGCTATTGTAAATATTGCTGCAATAAACATAGGCGTGCATATGTCTTTTTGAATCTGAGATCTTGCTTTCTTTGCGTAAATTCCTAGGAGTGGAATTCTTGGGTCAAATGGTATTTACATTTTTAGTTTTTTGAGGAACCTCCATATTGCTCTCCCCAGTGGTTGAACTAATTTACATTCCCACCAACAGTGTGGGAGGGTTCCCCTTTCTCCACATCCTCACTAGCATTTGTTCTTGCTTGTCTTTTGGATGTTGGCCATCCTAAATGGTGTGAGGTGATATCTCATTGTGGTTCTAATTGGCATTAGCCTGATGGTTATCGATGTGGAGCATCTTTTCATGTGCCTGTTGGCCATCTGGATTTCTTCTTTGGAGAAGTATCTGTTCAGATCCTCTGCCCATTTTTTAATTGGATTATATGCTTTTTGTTTGTTGAGGCTCATGAGCTCTTTATATATTTTGGATGTAAAAACCTTATCGGATATGTCATTTATGAATATATTCTCCCATACTGTAAGATGCCTTTTTTGTTCTGCTGATGCTGTCCTTTGCTGTACAGAAGCTTTTATTTTTATGTAGTCCCATTTTTTCATTTTTGCTTTTGTTTCCCTTGCCTGAGGAGATGTGTTCAGCAAAAAAAATTGCTTATATTTATATTCAAGAGATTTTTGCCTATGTTTTCTTCTAAGAGTTTTATGGTTTCATGACTTACATTCAGGTCTTTTATCCATTTGAGTTTACTTTTGCTTATGGAGTCAGACATTAAAGCAGTTTCATTCTTTTACATGTAGCTGTCCAGTTTCACCAACACCAGTTGTTGAAAAAGCTGTCATTTCCCCACTGTATATCCAAGGCTCCTTTATTGTATATTAATTAGCCATATATTTGTGGGTTTTCTCTATTCTGTTCCACTGGTCTGTGGGTCTGTTCTTGTGCCATTACCAAAATATCTTGATTACTGTGGCTTTATAGTAAAGCTTGAATTTGGGGAGAATAATCACCCTAGTTTTGTTCTTCCTTCTTGGTATTGCTTTGGCTATTCGGGGCCTTTTGTGATTTTGTATGAATTTTAGAACTATTTGTTCTTGTTCATTGAATAATGCTGTCAGTATTTTGATAGGCATTGCAATGAAACTATAGATTGCTTTAGGCAGGATGGCCATTTTCACAATATTAATTCTTTCCATGAGCATGGGATGGATTTCCATTTATTGGTGTATTCTTTAATTTCTCTCATGAGTGTCTTGTAGTTTTCAGGGTATAGGACTTTCACTACCTTGGTTAGGCTTATTCCTAGGTATTTTATTCTTTTAGATGGAATTGTAAATGGAATTGTTTTACTGATATCTCCTTCTGCTAGTTCATCATTAGTATATAGGAATGCAACAGATTTTTGTGTATTAATTTTGTATCTTGCAACTTTACTGCATTCAGTTATTAGTTCTCGTAATTTTGGAGTGGATTCTTTAGGGTTTATATGTACAACATCATGTCATCTGCAAACAGTGACAGTTTAACTTGTTCCTTACCAATCTGGATGCCTTTTATTTCTTTTGTTGTCTGATTGCCGTGGCTAGGACCTCCAGTACTATGTTGAATAGAAGTGGAGAGAGTGCGCATCCTTGTCTTATTCCTCATCTTAGAGGAAAAGCTTTCACCTTTTTGCCATTAAGTATGCTGTTGACTGTGGGTTTGTTATATATGGCCTTTATTATGTTGAGGTACTTGCCCTCTATACCCATTTGTTGAGTTTTTATCATGAGTGAATGTTGAATTTTGTTAAATGCTTTTTCAGCATCTATGGAGATGATCATGTGGTTTTTGTCTTTTTTTGATGTGGTGGATGATGTTGATGGATTTTCGAATATTGTACCACCCTTGCATTCCTGGGATGAATCCCACTTGAATATGATGTATGATCTTTTTGATGTAGTTTTGAATTCAGTTTGATAATATTCTTTTGAGTATTTTTGCATCTATGTTCATCAGGGATATTGGTCTTTAATTTTCTTTTTTTTGTGGTGTCTTTGCCTAGTTTTGGTATTAGAGTGCTGCTAGCCTCATAGAATGAGTTTGGAAGAATTCACTCTCCTTCTACTTTTTGAAAAACTTTAGAAGATGGGTATTAGATCTCTAAATTTCTGATAAAATTCAGCGGTGAATCTATCTGGTCTGGGAGTTTGATTCTTCGGTAGTTTTTTGATTACCAATTCAATTTCAATGCTTGTAACTGGTCTATTCAGACTTTCTGTTTCTTCCTGGGTCAGTCTTGGAAGGTTGTGTTTTTCTAGAAAGTCATCCATTTCTTCTACATTATCCAATTTGTTAGCATATAATTTTTCATAGTATTCTCTAATAATTCTTTGTATTTTGGTGATGTCCGCAGTGATTTTCCCTTTCTCATTTCTGATTCTCTTTATGTGTGTAGACTCTTTTTTTCTTTATAAGTCTGGCTAGGAATTTGTTGTGTATATTTTCTCAAAGAACCAGCTCTTGGTTTCATTAATTCTTTCTATTGTTTTATTCTTCTCTGATCTTTATTATGTCCCTCCTTTTACTGACTTTGGGCCTCATTTCTTCTTCTTTTCCTAGTTTCACTAATTATGAGTTTAGACTGTTCATTTGGGATTGTTCTTTTTTCTTGAGATAGGCCTGTTTTGCTATATACTTTCCTCTTAGAACTGCCTTTGCTGCGTCCCACAGAAGTTGGGGGCTTGAGCTCTTTATTTTCATTTTTCTCCATATGTTGCTTGATATCTCTTTTAATTTGGTCATTGATCCATTGATTATTTAGGAGCATGTTGTTAAGCCTCAATGTGCTTGTGGGCCTTTTTGTTTTTTGCACAATTTATTTCTAGTTTCATACCTTTGTGGTCTGAGAGTTTGGATGGTACAATTTTAATCTTTTTGAATTCACTGATGCTCTTTTTGGGGCCTAGTATGTGATCTATTCTAGAAAATGTTCCATGTGCACTTGAGAAGAATGTGTATCCTGTTGCTTTTGGGTGGAGTGTTCTGTAGATGTCTATTAGGTCCATCTGTTCTAATGTGTTTTTCTGTGCCTCTATCCCCTTACTTATTTTCTGACTGGTTGATCTGTCTTTTGGAGTGAGTGGTGTATTGAAGTCTTCTAAAATGAATGTAATGCATTCTATTTCCCCCTATAATTCTGTTAGTATTTGTTTCACATATTTGAGTGCTTCTGTGTTGGTGCATAGGGATTTATAATGGTTATATCCTCTTGTTGGACAGACCCCTTTATCATTATATAATGTTCTTCTTTGTCTCTTGTTACTTTTTTTTGGAAGTCTATTTTATTTGATACAAGTACTACAACTCCTGCTTTTTTCTCCCTATTGTTTGCAATGAAATATCTTTTTCCATCCTTTCAGTTTTAGTCTGTGTATGTCTTTTTGGTTGAGTGAGTCTCTTGTAGGCAGCATATAGATGGGTCTTCCTTTTTTATTCTTTCTCTAACTCTATGTCTTTTGATTGGTGCATTCAGTCCATTTATGTTTAGGGTGATTATCAATAGATATGTAGTTATTGCCATTGCAGGCTTTGGATTCGTGGTTACCAAAGGTTCAAGGGCAGCTTCTTTACTATCTAACAGTCTAACTTAACTTGCTTATTAAGCTGTTATAAACACAATCTAATTCCTCCCTTCTTTTTCTTCCTCCTCCACTCTTTACATGTTATGTATCATATTCTGTACTGTTTGTGTATCCCTTGACTAACTTTGTGGGTAGCTGATTTAATATTGCATTTGGTTAGAATTTAATTGGTCTACTTTCTTTACTGTTATGACAGCTATTTAGCCTTAGGA
This sequence comes from Smutsia gigantea, assembly GCA_032199065.1. Lineage (NCBI taxonomy): Eukaryota > Metazoa > Chordata > Mammalia > Pholidota > Manidae > Smutsia > Smutsia gigantea. Next base: position 100,262 of record JAVSCE010008559.1, on the reverse strand, counting down.
GCACTTCCATCTAGAGCAGTCCCTTTAAAATACACTGTAGAGACAGTTTGTAGGAGGTAAATTCCTTCAGCTTTTGCTTATCTGGAAATTGTTTAATCCCTGCTTTAAATTTAGGTGATAATCTTGCTTGGTAGAGTATTCTTGGTTTGAGGCCCTTCTGTTTTATTGTTTTGAATATCTCATGCCACTCACTTCTGGCTTGTAAGGTTTCTGCTGAGAAGACTCATGATAGCCTGATGGGTTTTCCTTTGTAGGCGATCTTTTTTCTCTCTCTGGCTGCTTTTATTACTCTGTCCTTGTCCTAGATCTATGCCATTTTAATTATTATATATGTCTTGTTGTCTCCCTTGGGTCCGTTGTGTTGGGAGATCTGTGCACTTTCATGGCCTGAGACACTATTTCCTTCCCCAGACTGGGGAAGTTTTCAGCAATTATTTTTTCAAAGACATTTTCTATCCAATTTTCTCTCTCTTCTTCTTCTGGTACCCCTATAATGTGAATATCATTCCTTTTGGATTGGCCAGAGAGTTATCATATTATTCTTTCATTCCTTGTGATCCTTTTTACTCTCTCTGCCTCAGCTTTTTTGTATTCCTGTTCTCTAATTTCTATTCCATTTACCATCTCCTCTTCTAGTCTGCTTTCAAATATCTCTATTGTATGTTTCACTTCAGATACTGTATTTTTTAAAGTGTCTATCTCTCTCCTTTTTGTTTTTTAGGAGAGCAAGGCAGAGGCTTTTATTTAGAGAGAAAGCAAGAGGATAGAGCTCCTGTGTCACACCAGGAGGGGACAAGAGAGCCCCTCTATCTCTCTCTTGAATTCATCCCTTAGCTCTTGAATATTTTTCTGTACCTCTGTTAGCACATTTATAATTTTTATTTTGAAATCTTTCTCAGGAAGATTGGTGATTTCAGTTTCACTTTGCCCTCTTTCTGGTGTTTGAGTGATTTTTGATTGAACAAGTTTCTCTTTTTTCAAAATCCTACTGGATAATGTGGAATAAGTTTTGTGTAGGTGGTGCCCTCTAGTTCCCAGACGCTCTACTCTCCAGAGCTTCCCAGCACCCAGAGCGATGGCAGGGGTCACAGGTGAGCAGTGCTGGTGCATACCGAGAGGAAAGTGCTTCCTGGTCATAGTGCCGACCTCCACTGTCAAGGCCAATGAGATATGCACTCAGAGAGCAGCCTTTTGGATATATCCCTGTAGCTGCCAGGCCGTGCTGCCCTCCTGCTGGCCTGGAATTACGGCATGGTTTGCAGGTGAGTGGCACCAGTGCCTGCCCAGAGGAAAGAGCTCCTTCATTCTTCCCAGCCGCAGTGCCTGCCTCCACCGTCAGGGTCAATGTTTGAGCACGCAGGTAGCAGCCTCTGCGATATGCCCTTGTACCTGCCATAGGTAGAGCTGCCCTCCAGTTGGCCTGGCTTGATGGCAGTGGCAGCAGTTTTGTGAGCAGGTGCTGGTGGAAGGAAGGATCGGCAGGCTGTGTATTGCAGCGGGGGGCCTCCATGGTGTGTTGTCAGCCAGGGGGATGGAGAACCTGAAGCTCCTGAAAGTTCCCAACCTGTTGGGCTAAGTGTGCTGGGATGATTTTGTCCACCTGTCTTTTCTCCTGAGCAGCCAACGTTGTGTAATCCTTGCCCCTTTAGCAGCCCTCTCACTGTTGGGAATTCTTTCAAAGTGCCTACCTTTCTTTTGTCCCAAAGCAACTGGTTGTGGGAACCTATTCTCCACAAGCAGCTAGAACCTCAGTCTCTCTGAGTATTCCACCTGTCTTTGCTTTCCAGCCCTTCTAATCACCAGAGTACCATGCAATGTGGGTTTGTGCTTGCAGAGTAGATCTCCAGGGCTGGGTATTTAGCAGTCCTTGGCTTCTACTACCTCCCCACTCTATTCTTCTTACTCAGCTGGGGTGGGGGGAGGGCTCAGATCCTGCTGGATCATGACTTTGTTACTTTACCCTTTTCCATGAGATGTTCTCTTTTGTCCATATGTAGTCCAGCTGTTGCAATCTTCTTTCTGGGCACTGTTTTAGGATTAGTTGTATTTGCTCTACTTTCATTTTATATGTGGTTTTGGGAGGAGAATTCTGCCTCACTTCTCATGATGCCATCTTTTTTCCCCCTCCAAGCTAATGTTTTTAAATGTTTAAAGAAATAGAGCTCTTAGTATATTCTGAAGAAATTTCACTCAAGGAAACATAATAGAAGAGCAGTTTTCTTCTGGAAAGTTCAATTACTATAAAGAGTAAAATGCTGTTACCTGAGGAAACAGGTTCCCTAGAGCAAAGCAAATGGCTTCATAATTTGAAATCTAGCTTGTACCTGCATGACTGAGAGATAACTTTTGATTCCATTAGTTTCTGTCACTCTTAGCAACAGTGTGTATTATATAATATTAAGTGAGGAAAGCAAAATTGGTTGATGACATGGAGAGCACTTGCTTAATAAAATAATTTTTATTTCCATTTCCATTTTTAACTGATGGTATTTTGACTATGGGCCTGTGTTTACCAGAAAGTTGTGCATGCCTAGAGGAATGGCTAAAAATATGATACCATTATTGGAATAGCTGAAAATCACCATGCTCCAATATAAGAGATACTTTCCTATTAATTCAAATGTGTTTTGTTCTTAAGATCTTGGAGATGGTCAAATCTTTTGAGAATCGGATTATATCTAAGAAATCCTTGGTCGGAAAAGCACATAGAGATCACAAAATTACCATGTTACTTTAGAAAGGCACAGACTTACCAAAGTCCTAATTAAGGGTTGAAAGTTTCCATGTAAATATGCCTTATTCAAGCAGCTGCCTCATGAATAAAGCTGTTGATTACTATGTCTCTAGTTCTCTATTACATAACCAGACTTCACTCTTCTTAAGCCTTCCAAGTCATTCTCTGTTTAGATAATTCCTTTCGACATGATTAGCATAAGACCATAACAAATTTATTTCTCCTCCCAGTGGGCACTGAAAATACAAAAAGATAATGTAAGCTATTAACTATCATGCACCAGCATTATTTGATATCTTTATAATAATATCTCTTCCAGACATGCCATAATTTACCTAACAGTTATTCCATTGCTTAGCATATAGGAATATTTTTGTGAATAATTGTGTAAATCTCTGACTATTCCCTTAGTGTAAATTCTTCTGAAATTACTTGCTTAAAATGTGAAAATATACTAAAATGCTTGTTACATATTACTAAATGGCTCTCCCAAAATAGAAACAGTTTATACTTCCACCAGTGGTTTAAAACAAAGGCCATTTCAATATAGAACTTAGGAATATTCAGTTTTGTCATTGAAAAAAACAATAAATAAAAAATAAACTTTACTGTCACTATCTTATGAAAGACATTATCTGGGTCCTGAAATAATAAAACAGATAATAGATATCCTCACCATGACAGGGCAAGTGAAAATCCAGTACCATATGATTTTTTCTGATGACCATTGCCAAAACATAACTTGTACCCCACAAAGTCATATATACAAGGATGACATCACTCATGATTATAGGTAAGAGAGAACCATAATTCACTCTGAGCTCAGCTCTGGTGAAACAAAAGGCACTGGGTTTTTAAGTATTGGTGCGAGCTAGAGAAAAATACTGGAGCAAATAAGAAGAGAGATTGAACATATACGAAGAGGGTGAAGAATGAGAGGTGGGGGTGCTATTACCTTCAGTAATTATATTTCAAAGACATGGGTCCCAGTTCTCTTAGGAAGACATTCCTGGGTAGTAAACTGACAAGAGGCTTTCAAAAAGGATTTACATCTTAAAAGGGCAGAAAAAGGATACAGAATGACAAGTTTTCTAATGTAAATACTCTGAGAAAAGAGAGGTCAGGGGCCTAGAATTAAGAAAAAGCCCAGTTTAAAGCCCTGGTGATGACCTTCAAAAACAGTTTAGAACACTGTACAAAGACAATACTTTAAGAAATTAATCCAGTCTAGTAAAGCACTCAGCTCTGCAATAGAGGAATGTGATAACGTCCTTCACACTTTGATCAGGAGAGTGTGGACTCCCTTCCTTGGTAATCACTTTTATCTGGGAAGCTCTGCTGCAGCATGGTTTAGAGACTGAACTCTTTGCTAAGGCTTTTAATGTACATTTCTAATTGAATGATCATTAAGCTTTGTGACTCAGATGTCTAAACATAATGGAACATCAAGGAAGAAGTACAGAAACCTTTTTTCAGCAAGATTATTAAGTTCAGGAAACTTCTAAGTGACAACTGAGGCTTAGTTTAGAAAACATTCTCACGCACTTTAGATGTGGTATCTAGATGTCCAGACAGACTCTAGTTACACAAAGAGGTTTCCCTTGTCCAATAAATATGTTTCTGAGTTCCTGACTCCACGCTAAACATTCAAAAAGGAGACATCAGTAATTTAAAAATGAACGTATCAGATTCTTTTCTCACATAGTTTACAATCAAGTAGAGGTGATAAGATATGCATAGATAGCCATGTACACTCAGAAGCCCGTGATCTACAAGTGCTATTTATAGATATGTATTTGTTTATGTTTTAACGTGTTGCCATCTTTCTTTTTTCTGTTTAACTTACTAAATTCCCTTTTCTTTTTCTGCATACATCACTAAGTTTCATAGTAATTGCTTTTCTGTGAATATTCTATTGCTCCTCTCCTCCAGGGAAAACACACTGTTGTCTATTCATATATTTTTGTCCTTTCCTTCAGCTAATTTGCACAGCCCCAGATACTATTCACTCTCAAGGTGAACTTTCTGCACTCAGAATATTTACTATTTGTTATACAGTGATTATCACATAAGTATTCAACTTCATTGGGTTATAAAAAACACAGATATTGTGCTGTTATGAGGCAAATGTGTTATGTCCTTTGTCAAAAGTGTATGCATTTTCCTATAAGATATAAAGATAATTGCTGCCAATTAAGAAAAAATGTGAACATATTTCTTTCGTTCAGTCTTTATTGAGATATACACAGGGATAATGCTCTGGCATCATGCTTTATTTCCTATTTTTATTTTCCTTAATAGCTTCTGATAACATCTCTGAACTAATTCTATTCATTTACACTTAAGTAAAAACAATTTGCACTGTAGATACCTTTCAGTTCTATCACCAATATTCTGGTGAAATTCATTGTAATGCATATATCATCAAATTATTTTGTTATTAATATAAACCCTACCTAGGAATGTGTATAAATTGCTGGTTATATGAGGCATCTTGGATTCCTCAGGCAAAGAGGAGACTTTGGCAGTGTGCAGGCACGAGGAGGAGAAAAGTGAATTTGGAAAGAGAGAGTCCAGCCAAGCCAGGGAGCCGGCATCTCTGCTGAGCAGGCAAAATTGGCTGTCACTGAGCTAAACTTTGGCCTGGCTACAAGGGAACCATAGAAATATGCAAAGGAGGGGACTTTACTCTTTTTTTCTGCCAAGTAAAAAGATGTTACTAGTTCCCTACAAACACGAACAGAAAACTCAAGTCAAAGAAGCATGAGATAAAATGTTGTTATGTTTGCAAGTCAGTAACTCCTTTGAAAAATCTCTACTTGGGGTAGGCAGATAAATAAAAGAACATACATTACTAATTATTCTTCCATTTTTCTAGATTAACAGACCTTCCCGCACCCCTGCTTCTCCAGGAGTAATTCATAGATTTTAAGTTAAAACTTAACTCATATAAGAAAATAAAATGTCACCAGACCTAAATCTCAAGAGTGAGAGCATAAGAAAAGACTGAAATATAAAAAGGACTTTCTCGGAGGAGATTTTTCCCACCAAATCACAGTCAATTGATATTTTTTATGACAATATTAGTTCACAACCTCTTACTAAAAAAACCCTTAAATTCATTAGATTATAAATTAATTTAGCAATTAAGTTATTTTTAATAACTTAAAAAATCAGACTGTTATTTTCAGATACATTATTTTTAGAATATTTTGTTTGTAAGAATTTAGGAATTAAATGTGCAAACCCATTTGTGATTTAAGATACTCTTAGCTTATTTGCCCAAACTGCCTTTTTGCTTGAGAGGAATATTACAGATCTCATGTGCTTGCCTCATGCATACATTAGGCAGAGAAATCAACCCCTTATTCCACACAAAGTATCCAGAGAAACATTCCTTTTATTTAAGCTTGTTTAAAACCCATTTTGTATGTGAAAGTACTAGAGGGGAAGAAGTTGAATGTCTGCTGCTTTATGCAGAATACCATTGGGGCTAAAAAAAAATATCCAAAATTTAACCAACAATTAATACATCCTCTCAATAAGATCTATACTCAGGTCAAATGTGCATAAATTCCAACAAGGAAAAAGACCTTTTAAAATACAATCCATTTGGATGATCATTTTAAGGGCAAACATGGTAAACTAAATGAGGGCTTTGTTGGAGAAAGGATGCTCTCATAATTGGAGTGATTTTTGAAGATGATGCCATTAAAGATCTTCTAATAAGTAACACTAATGATATTGGCACTAAGTTCCTGGCTTAAAAGCTTATGGTCCCTCAGGGACATGAATTAAGCAGAGAGATGTTCATCTTCACACAGCTGAGTGGGCAAAATATGTCAAAATGTCAGCCTGTGAAACTGGAGTAAGAACGTAAGAGAGGGAAATGGCCAGTCCTTGTGATTCTGTAGCCATTAAATCACATTTGTTATGAGAGTTGACATTCAAGGATTCACAAATCATATATGACACACAGAAATATCTTATAAAATAACAGAAGACACCACCCAATACTAAACCATTGTTTCTCAAGGTTTTTTTTTTTATCACCTCCCTCTCAGGAAACTTCTTGAACATACTTTTTTCCAAATCATTGTCCAATTTTGGGTCCCTTGGGGGGCAATAGCATTCTTTGAGAGATGGAAAACTTAGTGCCTAGAGGAAGAAATTTTTTCTTTGGATTCTAGATCTGAATCGCCCCCTCATTCACTCTTTCTTAGCTAAGGATAACTTTCATTAAAAATCTTCAAAAACTCATTTCTTATTAAATGCAAATCCAGTACTTCTCCTGTGAACAACTGATTAGTGTGTCCTGCAGTGTACTGTTTTGAACACTCCTAATCCTAATTTTTTTATACAATCTGTACTATGTACCCTCTACTAAAAATGACTTCCACAACTCCTTATGCATTGACAACTGCTAACTCTGTACTTAAAGCCTAGAATCTTTTATTTTTGTATATTTTGTTGTATGCTATCCATCTTCATCTGCAGAACCCACCAGTTCCTTAAGGTAAAAATATACACAGTACTTCTTCCATAGAAAAAAATTTTTTTTCATCAAAACTTCTTCATCTTCCTTATCTGCCACTTCTATTTCTTCACTAGTGTCTACTGACTATTGACTCCAGGTTTATATCTCAGATATTTATTATAATCTCTCATATTTATTATTTCCTCACCATTAACACTATTCTTATGTTAGACCAGCTTTCATTCTACCACATTTACACTATTTAGTATCTTTAATGTTGTCTTTCTGCTTCTAGTTTTGCTTGGGCCAATTTAGTCATTCCCACTGTTACTTGGATAATTTCACTAAAACAGAAATCTATCAATATGATTTCTTTTCTTTAAAATGAATCTTTATTCCTCAGGACTAATGTTTAGCCTAGAAGAAGGCTAGCTATGTCCACTCTGGTCTGACATAGCTAGCCTTCTTTTAGCCACTTCTGTGTGCAGTCTTTAAGCTGTATTAATTAATTACACTGATTTCTGCAACTGCTGAATGTAGTTATACTTCCTGAAACTGTACATGACAGTCAATCCCTGCTGTCCTCTTTAAATCAACCTCTTCAACCTTCAGGATCTACTTCATGTCTCTACTTTTGTAAATTCCTCCTCTAGTCTCTACCTGGAGTTTATCACTCAAGCTCAATTTGTGCAACTTTAATATTTAGTAGTGACTTTCAGTATCAGTGATAATATTTATCCAATAAATTTTATATGTCTGCTTCCTTGATTATTTTTGACACCAAGAAAAATCAGTTTTTGAATCTGCATCAACTGATTTAACTCAATATATACTTAATGAATGAATAGGGTAGACTGCCAATAAATGAGTAAAAAAAGCTCATGGGGAGGAATGTGAGTAGGATGAAATAACTTACTGAAATAAACCAAAAAAAAAACTTTGCTAAGATCATCAAATAAAATTATTCATGTGCCAACAAAATTCATTTGGGGAAAATTATTTCATTTTCCATCAGTAAGTTAATCTCTGGGTTTTCAAAAGAAAAAAAAAAACACAGTCAGTGCGGAACTAATCATGTTTTCCTAATCAGGGACATAGTAACCTTGTAAATGTTTTCATCCATAAACCAATGAGCCATTTCCCAAATTTTAACTGTGTATTTACTGGTTTTCTTAATCCTTTTATTATATGCTTAACATACATGGAAAAGGGTTCCTTAAAAAATTACATCTTCCAAAGGTGTACTTAAAATTTTCAAGTAAAATCAAAGTATGTTCTATTTTCTAGAGTTAATTTCAGTATCTCATGTCACCCCAGAGATAATGAGCTATAAAATCTATTATTAATCCTACCCATTATACATAAAATACCAAAATGTCTGATATCATGCATTATCTATTTAAATTAGGATAAGTAACTCGTCAAATAAAAGGACTTGATTTTTTACTTGAAACTTGCCACTGGAGTACTTGGACCTGATATATATATATATTTTTTTATCTTAGTTCAAGTCTATCTATAACATATTCTCCAAGCCTCATTTGGGTAGTTATGAGACGTTTTGATTCTTATTTGGAAGTTAAAAAAAAAAAGTACCTAATGCCTGTCAAATCTCTAAGGCTTTAGACTGGTGTGAGATTTAGCAAAAAACAGAATCTCTAGGTGTACAGATGATTAATGAGAGATGTCTGAACACTGAAAGAGAAAGAGGTTAATGGTATGTATATGCTTAACTGGAATATTATGGAGGAACTGGAAAAATCAAATATTCAACAGATATAAGATTAATTCAGGTTTCTCTGACAGTTATTCATATGGTATCTCTTAGGTAATAAAAGAAAAATAGAAGGCAAAAGTGAAAGTAGAGATAAAAGGGAAAAGGAGAAAGCATTTATTAGCAGTACACATAAATTTTTTTACCTAGAAAAAACAAGTGGCTTATTATTTCTATCACATATTCTTGTATCAGCTTTGTATTTAAAATAAGAAATTTGAAGAAATAAATGTGCAGTTATGAACATAAGTATACAGTCTATGTGGTCTAGTTTATTAAGGTTTTTAAAAATTCAATCTGAACATCAAACTCACTCCACCCAATCTCCAGCTTACATAACAAACACTGTTCTTACTCCCTTTGGCTTCATCTCCTGAAAAACTTTACTATGAGAGGTCGAGTCATGAAAAGATGAAAAAAGAAAAAAGGAACATTAGATTTAGACACAAGCTAGTGATTTTTTTGTTGAGATATTTATCTCCATGCCCAAATACCCTTCCCACTTGTGCTTCTCATTTTTGCAAGACTTGTGTTTGCATCCAATTTTTATTGTCCTTGTCTTTTCTGTTCTGTTTTTAGAAGTGAATTGAATCAAATAGAAATAGGTGTAGCCAAATGCCAAGACAATTTTGAAAACTAAGAATACTGAGATGTATGAGCAATTGATTAAGATACAGATTTTTTTCATATATATCTCTACTCTTTTTCTCCCTATTCTCTTATAAATGCATGTAAAACTTTAAGCATAGTTATTTTAAAAATGATGATTCCAATGTATTTCCTTCTGTAATGCCATGGCTTACTTTATCCAATTTCAATATAAAAACAGTTTGGTTTTATATACAGCAAGCTCTGGTGGGATGTATAATAGAGCTCTATATAGAAAGGGTTAACAAAAATGCCCAATGTGTGATTATAAGAATGAAAATGTACCCAAGGAAAAACAGGAAGATTGCAAGCAATTAGACAGTCCAGGGTTGATTTCCTTCCTGTACCAAACAATCTAGATGATTTCTAAAATCTCCACCACAAATGTGAACAAAATTATGAAGCAGAAAAAAAGATAAGAAATAATTAGACAAACACATCTGCTGTGTACTGCAACACAAAGTACCTTAAAGAAAATCGAAAGAACCGAAAACAATATGCAATATTGTGACTAAAAGAACATGGAAGGTGACTGAAATAAGACAGTGATTTATACACTAATAATTAAACACAGACATTATATTTATATTTAACTTTGAAAATTTTAAATATGGTAAATATTATTGTAAAAACATGAAATAAAATGCATCATTACATCAACTGAGAGTAAACTATATTAAGATTCATTTTCCTTTATTGATAATCTAATCAGTTAAAATACTTCCAAGTTTAACACAAGTTGGTTCTGAAATTCCTTGAATTATGTCTAGATCTGCTGCATAGTACTAACTTTGGTGAATGTAGAAAGATGATCTTAAAAACAGAGAAAGTATACCATATCATTCATTGAATTTTAAGTCAGATATATAAACATACAGTCAAAAAGTCATTTTAGGGAAAGTGAATTCCAGGCCAAGAAGAATTAAACTGTATCATCAATCAGAAAAGGGTGGATATTGGAAAACTGGCTCACTGACATAATTGTTGGATTTATAGTGAAGAAGGTCAATACTTAAATTTTCTTTTGTTACGTCATCCCAAGTGTGAATGACCTGATGCCAATGAAATATTCCATACATACAACTAAACTTTCTTTTATTTTTTTAAAAACTACTTTACTGAGGTATTATGGACACATTTTTACGTACAGCTCCATGAGTTTGAGAATAAGAATACACACATGCAAGTATCACCACTATTAAGGCCATAATACATCCAAGACCTTCCAACCTTTCCTCCCATCACTTTTATTATTTTTTTTGTGTGTGTGTATGTGTGGTAAGACACTTGACATAATATCTACCTTCTTAACAAATTTTATACAATGAAATATTTGCTTTAGGCTCCATGCTGTATAGTAGGCCTCCAGAACTTATCTTGTAAAACTGAAACTTTGTACTCTTTGATCATCGCCTCCCATTTCTCCATCACTACAGTCCTTTGCAAACCACCATTCTATTCTCTGCTTCTGAGTTTGACTAATTTATATTCTACAGAGAATGAGATCATATAATATTTGTATTTCTGTGTCTGGGTTATTTCACTTAGTATATAAAGTTCTCCAACAACATACATTTATTGTAAATGACAGTATTTCCTTCTTTTTTAAAATGGCATAATATTTCATTGTGTATGTATCATATATTTTCTTTATTCATTCATCTGTTGATGGACATTTAGGTTATTTCTGTATCTTACCATTGTGAATAATGCTGCAATGAACATCAGAGTGTGAGTACCTCTTCCAAATCCTGAATTCAATTCTTTCTGATAAAAACCCAGAAGAGAGATTGTTGGGTCACATTAGTAGTTCAATGTTTATTTTTTTGAGGAAACTCCACATGTGTTTCTATGATGGATATAATGATTTAATATTCCTACAGTATACCAGGGTTCCCTTTTCTCTACATGCTAGCCAACACTTGTTATCTTTTGTTTTTCAAATAATAGCCATCCTAACAGATGTAAAGTGATATTGCTTTGTAGTTTTGATTTAAATATCCCTGATGATTTATATTTCCCTGATGACATAGACCACTTTTTCATGTATTTGTTGGCCATTTGTGTATCTTTTTTGAGTAAATATCTATTCATGCCTTTGCCCATTTTTAAATCAAATTACTTGTTTTTTTGTTATTGACTTTTATGAGCTGCATTTCTATTTTAAATATTTACAAATATTTTCTCACATTCCATATATTGCCTTTTCATTTTGTTGTTACCTTTGATGCAGAAAAGCTTTTTAGAGTGATGCCACCCCATTTATCTATTTTTACTTTTGTTGCATATGTTTTTGGCATCATATCCAGAAGATCATTAACAAGACCAGTGTTTAAAAAAATTTCCCCTGTTTCTTCTAGGAGCTTCACAGTTTCAAATCTTATATGTTAAATCTTTAATCCACTGTGAGTTGATTTTTGTATACAGGGTTAGAAGAGGGTTCAGTTTAATTATTTGGCAGGTTGTTTCCAGTTTTCACACCACCATATTTTTGAAGAGACTATCCCTTCATTTCATATTCTTGACACCCAAGAAGATTAGCTCGCCATATGTGCATGAGTTTTTTGCTATCATTTCTGTTCCATTGTTCTATGGTTGTCTGTATGCCAGAACCATGCTATTTGTATCACTATAGATCCAAAACATAATTTAGAACCAGTGTGGTGCTTCCAGTTTTGTTGTTCTGTCTTAAGATAGCTATTTAAAATCTGTTCTGATTCTGTATGAATTCTAAGGTGTTTTCCTATTTCTGTGAAAAATGCCATTAGAATTTGATGGAGATTACATTAGATCTATAGGTCACTTTGGTATTATGGACATTTTTACAACACTAATCCATGAATAGAGGATAACTTCCTAACCCATGAATACTGGATAACTTTCCAATTATTTGTGTCTTCAATTTCATTCATCATTGTTTTATACTTTCATGTACAGAACTTTCACCTCCTTGGTCAAATTTATTTCTTAGCATTTGATTGTTTTTGATGCTATTGTGAATGGGATTATTTTCTTAATTTATTTTTTGCATACTTTGTTGTTAGTGTATAGCAACACCATTGATTTTTGTATATGATTTTACATCTTGCAACTCTACTGATTTCATTTATTTCTAATCATTTTGGTGGAGTTCTTAGCATTTTCTATTTATAAAACCATTCATCTACAGATACAGTTTACTTCTTTTTTTCAAATATGTATGCCTTTTATATCATTTTCTTGCCTAATTACTCTGGCTGGCAATTCTAGCATTTTGTAAGTAGAAGTTAAGCAAATCTTTGTCTTGTTTCTCATTTTAGAGGAAAAGCTTTCAGCCTTCCACCATCAAGTGTGATATTATCCATGGATTTGTCATATATGACCTTTCCTGTATTGAAGTCTAATCCTTCCATACCTACTTTGTTGAGAGATTTTATCAAGTGTGTTTATCAAGGATGTTGAGGCTTGCTGGAACAGAGACTCATGAGCAAAAACTTCCAGAAGAATAAGTACTAGAGTAGGAAAATCAGAATTTTAATTGATGAATTTCAGTTTGGTATGAATGAGTCTGAAAGTTAAAAATCCAGGAGGATTTAGGAGATGACATTTTGTGTGATTTTTCTCCAGGAGCTTATCCAGTTTCTCATACTAAATATCAGAGAAAAATCCACTCATACTTCTGGTAGAGGGAGGTAAGAAGGAAACGTTTTGAAATAAGTCAGAGCTCTCTGATTTTAACAGGCCTACCCTCAGGAGAAATTAATCAGAGCCTAAGCTGTTAGGATATTATCAAAAACTAACTGACTTGGGGAAAGGAAATACACAATTCTTGCAGCCTCAGCTTCTCCTCACACTTAGGGGGAGAGAAAAAAGGATGAGAAGCACTTTATAAGTTCACTACCCAGAGGCATAGGCTTACTAAAGGACTGAAATCTCATCATAGGACTACAGAATATTTTCCATCCACCCACACCTCACCATCACATTACAAAAGGTCTGTTTACAGCATTCCTTTTAACGGATTCATTATGTCCACCTATTAAAAAAAAAATGGAACAGGCCTTACAAAAGGCAAAACCACAATTTAAAGAGTCAGAGCAAACACCAGAACTATATATGGCAGGGAGGTTGGAATTATCAGACCAGGAATTTTAAAAACTATGAATAATATGCTAAGGGCTCTATGGGATAAAGTACACAGCATACAGGAACAGATGGGCAAGGTAAGCAGAGAGATGGAAATCTTATGGAAGTCCCCAAGAGGTGCTAAACATGAAAGCCACTGAATAGAAATTAAAAATGCCTTTGATCGACTTACTAGAAGACTGGACATGGCTGAGAAAGAACTGTTGAGCTAAGGGAGAAATCAACAGAGTCCTTGAAAAATGGAAAGCAAAGAGAATAGAAACTGGAAAAATGGAACAGAATATGGAAGGAATGGGACTACAAAATATGTAGCATAATACATAATGGGAATACAACAAGGAGAAACACAGAAAGGAGCAGAAGAAATATTTTAAAATATTTAAAATGATATTTAAATATTTAGAAATATTTTAAACACCAACAACTGAGAATATCCCAAGTTAATGTCAGACACCAAATCACAGATCTAGGAAACTCAGAGAGGACTAAGCAAAATACATAGCGGAAAAACCATACCTGGATGTATCATTTTCAAATTACAGAAAATCAAAGATAAGGAAAATTTCCTGAAAGAAGTCAGAGGGAAACAAAAACAACAGCTTACCTATAGAGAAACAAAGATAAGAATTGCATCTAACTTCTCAGAAATTGTGCAAGCAAGAGAGAATGGGGAATATGCAAAATGTTGAATTCAAAATTCCACCAGTCTAGAATTCTGTTCCCTGTGAAATTATCCTTCAAAAGTGAAAGAGAAATAAACTTCAGAGAAACAAAATTTGAAGATATTTATTGTCAGTAGACCTTCCTTGCAAAGAGTTTACATCTTTTTATATTGTGTATTCATTAACAAATTACTGTAGGTAGAGCTATGTTTAATAGTTTTGTCTTTTAACTTTATACTAGAGTTAAAAGTGATTTACACATCACCATTACTGTATTAGAGTATTCTGAATTTGACTGTGTACTTATCTTTAGCAATGAACATATGTTCTCATGTTTCTAATTACTATCCCTTAATTTTGACTTGAAGATATATCCATTAGAATTTATGTAAGTTAGGTGGTGAGCTCTCTCAGCTTTTTTTTTTCTTTTTCTTTTTCTTTTTTAGTTGTATCTGGGAAAGTATTTATCTCTCCTTCCTTTCTAAAGGACATCATTGCCAATTTTAGTATTCTTGATTGGCCATATCTATATCTATGTCATCTATATCTATATAGATATTTGCTTTTCTTTTAGCAGTTTAAATATATCTTTCTACTTTCTCCTTGCCTACAAAGTTTCTGCTGAAAAATGCTCCAATAACTTTACGGAGATTCCCTTGTATGTGACAATTTGCTTTCACCTTGCAGCTTTCAACATTCTTTACTATTATTAACTTTTAACAACTTGATATAAGTGAGACTTGGTGAAGACCTTTTAAATCTATTTGGAGTTCTTTGCACTTAATAGATCTGGATATTCATTTCTCATCCCAGATTTGGGAATATTTCTGTCATATTTGTCTTTAAATAAACTTTCTTTTCCTTTGCCTTCCTCTGTTCCTCTGGAGCTCCCTTAATTCATATATTGATTTATCTAATGGCATCCCATAAGAAGAGTAGGCTTGTTCATTATTTTTTTTTTCTTTTTCTTTCTTTGCCTGGATAATTTCAAGTAATCTGTCTTTGAGTTTTCTTATGCTTGATTCTTCTGCTTGATGGAGTCTGCTGTTGAAGCTTTCTAGAATTTTTCAGTTCAATTACTGTGTTCTCTAACACCAGAATTTGATTGTTTTTTTTTTACGATTTCTATCTCTTTGTTAAATTTCTCATTTTGCGTATGTATTGGTTTCCTACTTGTTTAGTTGTTCATCTGTGTTCTATTGTAGCTCACTGAGCTTTAGATGATGATTTTGAGTTCTTTGCAGGCAATATGTAGATCTCCATTTTTCAGATCAGCCACTGGAGTTTTATTTATTCCTTTGGTGGCCCCACATTGACTTGATGATTAGTGCTCCTTGAAGACTTACTATTATTTTTTTATTAAGGTATTATTGATACACACTCTTATGAAGGTTTCACATGAAAAACAATGTGGTTACTACATTTACCCATACTATTAAGTCCCACACATACCCCAAAGCAGTCACTGTCCATCAGTGTAGTAAGATGCCATAGATTCACTGTTTTCCTTCTCTGTGCCACACTGTTTTACCCGTGACCCTGCACACCATGTGTACTAAACATAATACCCCTCAATCCCCATTTCCCTCCCTTCCACCCCGCCCTCCCACACCACCCCTCCCCGTTGGTAACCGCTGGTCCCTCTTGGAGTCTGTGTGTCTGCTGCTATTTTGTTCCTTCAGTTTTCCTTCATTGTTATACTCCCCAAATGAGGGAAATCATTTGGCACTTGTTTTTTTTCTGCCTGGCTTATATCACTGAGCATAATATCCTCCAACTCCATTTATGTTGTTGTAAGTCGTAGAATTTGTTTCTTTCTTATGGCTGAATAGTATTCCATTGTGTATATGTACCACCTCTTCTTTAACATGCATCTACTGATGGACACTTAGGTTGATTCCATATCTTGGCTATTGTAAATAGTGCTGCAATAAAAATATGGGTGCATATGTCTTTTTGAGTCTGAGAAGTTGTATTCTATGTGTAAATTCCAAGGAATGGGATTTCCAGGTCAAATGGTATTTCTATTTTTAGTTTTTGAGAAACATCCATATTGCTTTCCACAATGGCTGAACTAGCTTACATTCCCACCAGCAATGTAGGAGGGTTCCCTTTTCTCCACATCCTTGCCAGCATTTGTTGTTCTTAGTCTTTTGGATGCTAGCCATCCTTACTGGTATTAGGTGATATCTCACTGTGGTTTTAATTTGCATTTCCCTGATGATTAGTGATGTGGAGCATCTTTTCATGTGTCTGTTGGCCATCTGAATTTCTTCTTTGGAGAATTGTCTCTTCATATCTTCTGCCCATTTTTTAATTGGATTATATGCTTTTTGGGTGTTGAGACATATGAGTTCTTTATATATTTTGGATGTTAACCCCTTGTCAGATATGTCATTTACAAATATATTTTCCCATACTGTAGAATGCCTTTATGTTCTATTGATAGTGTCCTTTGCCATAGAGAAACTTTTAGTTTGATGTAGTCCCATGTGTTCATTTTTGACTTTGTTTCCCTTGATTGAGGAGATGGGTTCAGGAAGAAATTGCTCATGCATATATTCAGGAGATTTTTGTCTATGTTGTCTTCAAAGAGTTTTATGGTTTCATGACTTAGATTCAGGTCTTTGATCCATTTTGAGTTTACTTTTGTGTATGGGGATAGACAAAAAAACAGTTTCATTCTCCTGCGTGTAACTGTCCAGTTTTGCCAACACCAGTTGTTGAAGAGGCTATCATTTCTCCATTGTATGTCCATAGCTCCTTTATCATATATTAATTGACCATATATGGTTATGGTTGGGTTTATACGTGGGTTCTCTAGTCTGTTCCATTGGTCTATGGGTCTGTTTTTGTGCCAGTACCAAATTGTCTTGATTACTGTGGCTTTGTAGTAGAGCTTGAAGTTGGGGAGCGTAATCCCCACAGCTTTATTCCTCCTTCACAGGATTACTTTGGCTATTAAGGGTCTTTTGTGGTTCCATATGAATTTTAGAATGATTTGCTCTAGTTCATTGGTATTTTGATAGGAATTGCATTAAAATTGTAGATTGCTTTAGGCCATTTTGACAATATTAATTCCTCCTATCCATGAGCACGGGATGTGTTTCCATTTATTCGTATCTTCTTTAATTTCTCTCATGAGTGTCTTGTAGTTTTCAGAGTATAGGTTTTTCACTTCCTTGGGTAGATTGATTCCTAGGTATTTTATTTTTTTTGATGCAACTGTGAATGGAATTGTTTTTCTGATTACTCTTTCTGCTAGTTCATCATTAGTGTATAGGAGGACTGCAACAGATTTCTGTATATTAATTTTGTATCCCACAGCTTTGCTGAATTCAGATATTAGTTCTAGTAGTTTGGAGTGGATTCTTTAGGGTTTTTTATGGACAATGTCATGTCATCTGCAAACAGGGACTGTTTAACTTCTTCCTTGCCAATCTGGTTGCCTTTTATTTCTTTGTGTTGTCTGATTGCCATGGCTAGGACATCCAGTACTATGTTGAATAGAAGTGAGGAGAGTAGGCATCCTTGTCTTGTCTTGTTCCCGATCTTAAAGGAAAAGCTTTCCGCTTCTCATTGTTAAGTATAATGTTGGCTGTGGGTTTGTCATATATGGCCTTTATTATGTTGAGGTACTTGCCCTCTATACCCATTTTGTTGGGAGTTTTTATCTTGAGTGGATGTTGAATTTTGTCAAATGCTTTTTCGGAATCTATGGAGATGATCATGCGGTTTTTGTCCTTTTTGTTGATGTGGTGGATGATGTTGATGGATTTTCAAATGTTGTACCATCCTTGCCTCCCTACAATAAATCCTACTTGATTATCATGGATGATCTTTTTGATGTATTTTTAAATTCGGTTTGCTAATATTTTATTGAGTATTTTTGCATCTATATTCATCAGGGATATTGGTCTGTAATTTTCCTATTTTGTGGTGTCTTTGCCTGGTATTGTTAATAGAGTGATGCTGGCCTCATAGAATGAGTTTGGAAGTATTCCCTCTTCTTCTACTCTTTGGAAAACTTTAAGGAAGGTGAGTTTTAGATCTTCACTAAATGTTTGATAAAATTCTGGAGTGAAGCCATCTGGTCCAGTGGTTTTGTTCTTAGGTAGTTTTTTGATTACCAGTTCAATTTTGTTGCTGGTAATTGGCCTGTTCAGATTTTCTGTTTCTTCGTGGCTGAACCTTGGAAGGTTGTGTTTTCCAATAAAGTGTCCATTTCTCCTAGGTTATACAGTTTGTTAGCATATAATTTTTCACAGTATTCTCTAATAATTTTTTGTATTTCTGTGCTGTCTGTAGTGATTTTTCCTTTCTCAATTCTGATTCTGTTTATGTGTGTAGACTCTTTTTTTCTCGATAAGTCTGGCTAGAAGTTTATCTATTTTGGTTTTTTTTTTCCTCAAAGAACCAGCTCTTTCATTGATTCTTTCTATTGTTTTATTCTTCTCAATTTTATTTATTTCTGCTCTAATATTTATTATGTCCCTACTTCTACTGACTTTGGGTCTCATTTGTTCTTTTTCTAGTTTGGTTAATTTTGAGTTTAGACTGTTCATATGGGAATGTTCTTCTTTCCAGAGTTAGGCCTGTATTGCAATATACTTTCCTTTTAGCACGGCATTTGCTGCATCCCACAGATTTTGCAGTGTTGAATTATTGTTGACAATTGTCTGCATATATTGCTTGATCTCTGTTTATATTTGATTATTGATCCATTGGTTATTTAGGAGCATGTTGTTAAGCCACCATGTGTTTGTGGGATTTTTCATTTTCTTTGCGTAATTTATTTCTAGTTTCATACTTTGTGGTGTGAGAAACTGGTTGGTACAACTTCAATCTTTTTGAATTTACTGAGGTTCTTTTTGTGGCCTCGTATATGATATATTCTTGAAAATATTCCATGTGTACTTATGAAGAATATGTATTCCGCTGCTTTTGGGTGTAGAGTTCTGTAAATGTCTGTTAAGTCCATCTGTTCTTAAGTGTTGTTGTGTGCCTCTGTCTCCATACTTATTTTCTGTCTGGTTAATCTGCCCTTTACGGTGAGTGGAGTGTTGAAGTCTCCTAGAATGAATGCAATGCATTCTATTTCCCCCTTTAATTCTGTTAGTATTTGTTTTACATATGTAGGTGCTCCTGTGTTGGGTGCATAGATATTTATAACGGTTATATCTTCTTGTTGGACTGACTCCTTAGTCATTATGTAATGTCCTTCTTTGTCTCTTGTGAGTTTCTTTGTTTTGAAGTCTATTTTGTGTGATTCGAGTACTGCAATTCCTGCTTTTTACTCCCTATTTGTTGCATGAAATACCTTTTTTCATGTCTTCACTTCTAGTCTTTGTAAGTCTTTGGGTTTAAAATGAGTCTCTTGTAGGCAGCATATAGATGGTCTTGTTTTTTTATCCATTCAGTGACTCTATGTCTTTGATTGGTGCATTCTGTCCATTTACATTTAGGGCGATTATCGATAGGTATATACTTATTGCCATTGCTGACTTTAGATTCATGGTTACCAAAGGTTCAAGGTTAACTTCCTTTCTATCTGAGAGTCTAACCTAACTCACTTAATATGCAATTACAAATACTATCTAAAGGTTCTTTTTTTTTTTCTCCTCTTTTTTCTTCCTCCTCCATTCTTTATGTATTAGGTGTCATATTCTTTGTCTATCCCTTGATTGACGTTGGGGATAGTTGATTTAATTTTGCATTTTCTTAGTAATTACCTGTTCTACTTTACTCTGGTTTTATTACCTCTGGTGACAGCTATTAAACCTTAGGAACACTTCCATCTGTAGCAGTCCTTTCAAAATAAACTGTAGAGATGGTTTGTGAGAAGTAAATTCTCTCAGCTTTTGTTTATCTGAAAATTGTTTAATCCCTCCTTCAAATTTAATTGATAATCTTGCCTGATAAAGTATTCTTGGTTCGAGGCCCTTCTGCTTCATTGTATTAAGTACATCATGCCACTCCCTTCTGGCCTGTAAGGTTTCTGCTGAGAAGTCTGATGATAGCCTGATGGGTTTTCCTTTGTATGTGATCTTACTTCTCTCTCTGGCTGCTTTTAATAGTCTGTCCTTATCCTTGATCTTTGCCATTTTAATTACTATATGTATGTCTTGATGTTGTCTTCCTTGGTTCCCTTGTGTTGGGAGATCTGTGTACCTACATGACCTGAGAGACTATCTCCTCCCCCAGATTGGGGAAGTTTTCAGCAATTACCTCCTCAAAGACAATTTCTATCCCTTTTTCCTCTCTCTTCTTCTTCTGGTACCCCTTTAATGAGAATATAGTTCCGTTTGGATTAGTCACACAGTTCTCTCAATATTCTTTCATTCTTAGAGATCCTTTTTCCTCTCTGTGCCTCAGTTTCTTTGTGTTCCTCTTCTCTAATTTCTGTTTCATTTACCATCTTTCTACTGGGTCTAATCTACTTTTAATACCATCCATTGTGTTCTTCAATGATTGGATCTCCAACCAGAATTCATTCCTGAGTTCTTGAATATTTTTCTGTACCTCCATGAGCATGTTAATGATTTTTATTTTGAAATCCCTTTCAGGAAGATTCATGAGGTCGATTTCATTTAAATCTTTCTCAGGTGTTGTATTCACAATTATACTTTGAACCAGGTTTCTTTGGTGTTTCATATTTGTATATTGCCCTCTCTATTGTCCAGAAGCTCTACTTTCTGGAGCTGCTCGGCCTCTGAATCAGTGTCTGAGGCTGCAGGGGAGTTGTATTGTTGCCTGGGGGGAGGAAAGAGCTGTTTCCTGCTACCCGGCTGCTGTGCCTGCCTCCACTGCCATAACCAGTCAGCCGAGCACACAGGTATAAGCCTCTATGCTTTGTGTTTGTAGTTGCTGTAGACAGGGCTTCCCTCTGGCTAGCCCAATGCCAGGGTAGGGTTTGCAGCTTTGCGAGCTAGGTGGGGCTGACTGGGAGCAAGGCACCGGATGCTGTGTATCACGGAGGTGGTCTTTCAAGATGTGTAGCCAGCCAGGGAGCTGGAGCGCCTGAAAATAGAGAAAGTTCCCAACCTGCTGGGCAGAGCGCACCTGGACAGTTTTGTTTACCTGTCCTTTCTCCTGAGCAGTAGGCTCTGTGCAATTCTGGCCCCTTTAGCAACCCTCTTGCTGTTAGGAAGTCTCTCAGACTCACTGCCTTTCTTTTGTCCCAGAATAGCTGGAAATGGATCCCTACTTTCCACAAGCAGCTGGAATCTCAGTCTCTCCAGGTATTCTGCCTGTCTTAGCTTTCTGACCCCCTAATCATGAGAGTACCATGAAAGCACCATGAAATGTAGGTTTGTGCTCCCAGAGGAGATCTCCGGAGTTAGGTGTTCAGCAGTCCCAGGTCTCCATTCCCTCCCCACTCGGTTTCTCTTCCTCCCACCAGTGAGCTGGGGTGGGATAAGGGCTTGGGTCCCTCTGGGTCATGGCTTTGGTACGTTACCCTGTTCCATGAGGTTTATTCTTTTCCCCAGGTGTATGCAGTTTGGCGCAGCCCTCTTTCCTGCTGCTCCTTCAGGATTAGTCATATTAATTATATTTTCGTATTATATGCAGTTTTAGGAGGAAGCCTCTGTGTCAACTCTCGTGCCACCATCTTTAATCCTCTCAATCACTTACATTCTTGTCTTCACATTTGAAGAACTGACCATCTCCTCCAGTCTTTGTTGACTAGCTTCAGAGGAGAAAGAATGTCACCAGTCAGCCTGGCCAAAAATTCTTGGGAGTACTTCACACCTTTTCTAGGATGTTCCTGGTCCACTCTGCCTCTTACTTCCTTGTGGTAGAGAAGTCTTAAGATTGTGACCGTTTTCAATTCTGCTGAGTGAGGATAGTTACTGAGACTCCCATTGATTTTTCTTAGACTTTCCCCGAAGTATTCAAAGTTATGTGCCTTCTCCCAGTTCAACAGAGTTGAGCCTGTTGATGATATCCATGTGCTTTCTATGGGAGCTCCCATGCTACGGATGTGGAGGCTTGTGCACCATCTACAGGGGAGCATGGGGCACTGACTAAGGGCACAGAGTACTGGTGCTGGGGAGGTCATCAAGAAGATATGTCTGCAGGTTTGGCCTTTGAGCTGGGCAACCAGAGGCTCCTTGCACCATCACCTCTCCTTTGAATGTGCATTTCTCTTGTCTTCCCCACAGAAGCTGCCTCAAGGATACAGCCTTGAGAAGTAATGTAGTGCTGAGACTGTCTGGGTTGTGTACATGACTGTACCCAGTTAAGGCCTTTATGTAAACTTTTAAGATTCTGGTGAGCAGGTGTAATCCTCATTCCCTGTATAATTAAAAGTGCCCCCTACCAATCTGGAGTGCTCTGCCTCTTTCTTCAGTCTCTTGCTGCCATCTGCACAGGGGCTAATTTCAACTTATACCTGGGAATCTGCCTAGGAGGTTCCCAACCAGCAACTGGGGGTACGGTCAGAACGTTGAGTGGGTCTGCAAGTGAGGTGTCCTTGGAGGAACATGGGTAAGACTTGGGGAATCTGTGAGCCAGTTGTGTAATCTGCTGTCAGTTGCTGAGATCCATGTACCAGTTGCTGAGAGGCTCTGCCCATTTTCCCTGCTCCTAGCTGGCCTCAGGCTAAAAGTCTGGGGAAGCTGAGAGCTCATTTTGGTCTCCCTTTCCTCTATGGGGCAAACTGTGAGCTGAGGGGTCCCCTTTCGCACTGAGCAGTGCCACCTGTTCTTATAAGAATTTCTCAGAAGGATGTAAAAGAAACTCCTTCTTCCAAACTGGGGGGAACCTGATGGGCTGAAGAACTGACTCAGACAAGCCCAGCTCGGTGAGTTGATGAGTTTTATTAAGGGGTTACTTACAGAATTGTTGATATTTGGGTAGCTGCTCTACCAAAGTCATCCTCCTCCCCACTTCTTCTTTTTCTCTTGAGATTTGAAATCTCAGTAAATATCCTTGTAGTCTTTGGGTCTCCAGCCTGTAGGCTGAAGCATGGGGAGTTGTCCCCCTCCCCTCCCCTTGGAATGCAGCCCAGCAGTTTGTCCTTTAAAATGGCTACTTTAATCAAATTCACTTTACTCTTTACTTTAGTCAGGTTTCAGAATATCATCTACACTACATGAGGGGAAAGACATGATATAGATAAAATGCAACTGTTTTTACCATCTTCAATGTGTCTACTCTTGGATTTTTGGCTCCACTGAAACTTCTCATCTGGACTCCTAGACTCCTTTAAATATATTCTATTCTGTGTGTAAAACTGGTGTTTCTGTCAGGGCATAAGTGCTGGAACTTCATATAACACCACTTTGCTGGCATCGCCCTTCTGAACATCCTTTTATTGATTCCATGTATATCAAGTGATTTTCTGGTAAGAATGGTCCTTGTGTAGATTTCTCTATATAAAGAGAACATTTTTATCAATTTCAAATGAATAGCAATTAATTTGTTTAAGGGGTTCAAATATCAATCTCGGTGTTAATGTTAGTTTGTCCCTAACAAAAATGGAATGATGCTCAGGTATCTGGGCAAGAAATGCTGACACTGAGGATCTAGTAATAGTAAAATAAGTAAGGAAATCATTCCTTGTGTTTCTTGATAGGCATTCACAGTTCCTGTTTTGCAAAGCATAATCTTAGCTTCCAAGCCCTTGGAGCTATAGATCATCAGTAAAAGGCTCTATTTATGCAAACAAATATTAAATATAAAAAGTCAACATTTTCAGTTTTACTATATTATTTTCTCTCATGATCACATCTCTAATTAAATGGTCTGCACAAATATGGGTATACACAATAAAAGCATATAATTTAAAAGTCTAAATTTTCATTCACAGCTTGCCTTCTTTTCATCAAGTTGGTCTCATAGCATATAAATGTTTTATTTTAGGTATGAACTGTTTCTTTGTAGTATCATCACTCAAGATGCTAATTACTATGGTGGACATTTGTGTCATTAGTATGGCTTATAGTTAAACAGATTGTTATAAAATTGGATGTTATTCTTAAGCTTAAATATCTGTATGGCCCTGATAATTTTTGAAAATGCAGTCAGCATTGTACTTTACCTGAGGAAGAAAGTAAATGGCTCTTTGAAGTCTTGGCTTCATTTATGCTTTTATATTGCTGAGGGCATGGTTTTAGTATGGTTCACAGAATATGTCAAAGACTAATTTTGAAAAATTTGGCTGTAAAGTGATTTGGATGTCACTGATTAGACAAGTTTACATGTAAGGTAATCAACTGTTTTCAATTATAATTTTGTCTTTAAGTCCTCATGATTTAGGAATGACTTTTTTACTGTAATTATGTCAATGTGCTGGCATAATATCATTTTGAGCTATTCGCCTATATTTAATTCTGAATATTATAAAAATATATTATTTAATGGAAAGCTGTTGGCCTTGTTTTGCATATTTTAGATGTTAAAAAAGTTTTACTATGAACATTTACTTATGAGTATTCTACATATCCATTAATCAGTTTTTCAAGTGTGATATTCTTTTATTTTATTTATGTCTGTATGATGGTAGAGATCATTCAGGTACAGGTGTTTTCTATAAAATAGCAGTACCTATTCACTTAAATAAGATATCTTGGTTAAAATTTCTGTGAAAAGCCATACTTATATTATTGTATGATTCTGTATTTGCATGGATATTTTTTTTCTTTGCAGAGTAGAGGATATAGTTGACATGAAGGGATGTCTGCCTAATTCACAAAGTATGTCCTTGAAAAAATGTCCTTGATGCTCCCTCATTGGGGTGCTATTCATTCCTTATTATAACCTTGAGATTCTAATGTCAGAGAAAATTATACTTAGATCTGTTTCCAGTTACAGCAATTTTTGATCCAGGTAATATATCCATGATCTTAGAACAGTCAATTAATCAAAGTGCATTTCATTTCTTAGATTTTTTTAAAGGAGTTGGAAAATGTTTTTTTCTTTTTTTTTCTGGTGGTAAAGATGGGAAGAATGAGACCATTTCTGCATGTGCCACATGAAATAAATTGGAATGAGAATGAAACTGATGCTTAGAGAGGGGAAGAGATGACAGTTTAAGAATACTGTCGACTCCATTATGTACATGTTTAAAATCTCTCCTAAGGTCAAATCTACATATGTTTTTCTGTTATTTTATTTTCTATTAAAAAAAAATTCCTTCTTTGCTTAGTTCAAATTAGGCTTATGAACTCTTACATGAAATTAAAGGTGAGAAAATGCTAAATATCAATCAAACACTATGATTAAATTAAATCAAATGATTGCTTATAGTATTTATCTTATCTTTCTAAATGTATTGTTTTCAGACTCGATTGATATTTGGGGCAGCAGAAGTCATCTTAAAATGATACCACTTTGCCCACAGCTTTTTTGTTATTTTTCTCTGGCATTAACAAGTGGTAAAAACATCAACACTGGAGATGTTACCTTTTAAGATTGCTTTTATTCTGGGTAGATATTTGGGGTGAAGGTGAGAAGGAAGGACATCTTGGGAAAACTAAAAATAGTATTGTTCAAAAGAGGTCTTTTAATATTTTGAGGACTAACCTCAGTGTTATATGCTATAATGAAAAATAGTAAGTTGTATAATTTAAAATTATGACAATGACTTAAGAATCATTGCACCAATTACAGAGTAGAAAAATTGAAGGGACTCACAAGGCTCTATAGAGTTAACTCTCATTACTGTTTAATAATGGTAAAGTAGATAGCACAACAGGAAAACATACAGGAAATCATTGAGGGTCTAAGTCCTTCAGACACAGCACTGCTGCTCCATCCAGGACCTCTTCTGGGTCTCATACGACTTCAGGGTATTTAATACACAACTGATGATTTGACTCAAGCCAAGTTGAACATTCCCCAGCAATGTACAACAAGGTGTTACCAAGCTTTAAACAGCATATTATGAATCACGTGTGATTCTTATTTTGTTTAAAGTTCAGGGTGTCATTTCCAGTGCATCTCCGAGACAACCATCAAGCTCTTCAAGTCTACCTGAAAATCCTACCTTATATAACTATTAATTAAAATACCCTTGACAACACAGGGTTTAGAGGCACAGGACCCCTGCAAAGTTGAAAATCCATGTATAACTTTAGACTCCCAAAACTTAACTTCTAATAGCTACTATTGATAAAAAGCCTTACAAATAACATAAACAATCAATTACTACTTATTTTGTTGTGTATGTCTTGAATATTATATCCTTATAGTAAAGTAGGCTAAAGAAAAGAAAGTGTTGTCTTCAAATGTTTGCAAATCTACAAAAAGCTTTCCAAAATATTTACTGGAAAAAATTTGCATATAGGTAGAACTGAGCAGTTCGAACATGTGTTTATTCAGCAGTCAGTTGTATATGAGAATGTATGATGTGTGAAGGAAGAAATTTAAAAGGAAATGGAAATCATATTAATTTAAGACAGAATGACAAGAAGACCAGACTATACTTGATGTTATCAAAGACACTTCTTATGGATTGTCATTAATTTCTCTTCACTTTATTTCCTTTTCCTTTTTCTTTGCTTATTCCCCATCCAATAATTATAATCAATTTTATTTAGGGATAATTGGCACATAACAAATGCACACATGTTAAATGTTCATTTTGATCAGGTGTTTTTCTGATTCAATAGTTTTAAAATTAAAATATAGTGAACATATAAGCTTAAGGTGCACAAGTTAATTTTATGCATTTATATATTGCAATATGATTGCTCTTGTAGACTTAGCTAACAACTCTGATCACATACTTATGTTTTTTTTTGTGGTGGGAATAATTAAGATCTAGTCTCAGTGCATTTCATGTTTATGATACAGTATTATTGTCAGTAATCACTATACTGCTTATTAAAATATGTTGCAGGTTTTTCAGTTAAACATCTCTCCTTTTCTCCCACCCTCCCCATCCAACCATGGTAAACACTATTCTACTCTCTGTTTTTGTGAGTTTGACTTTTATTAGATTTCACATTTAAGTGATATCATACAATTTTTGTCTTTTCCTGTCTGACTAATCTCAGCGTAATGTACCCAAAGTCCATCCATGCGGTCTTAAATGGCAGAATTTCCTTTTTTCTCATGGCTAAATTATATTTCATTGTATATTCCATGTGTATATATAATATATATAATATATCATTGTGTATATATGTATATATAGCATGTTTATATATATATATAAGCAGTTCTTCTTTGTCTATTCATTTGTTGATAGACACTTAGGTTGTTATCATATCTTGGCTATTGTGAATAATACTGCAGTAAACATGGGAGTATATATTATCTCTTTGATATCCTGATTTTATTTCTTTTGGGTATAAACCTAGAAGTGAATTGATGGATCACTTGGTAGTCCTATTTTGATTATTTTGAGGAACCTCCATACTGTTTTCCATTGTAGCTTCATCAGTTCACATTCCCACCAGCAGAGTACAGTGTTCCCTTTGATGGTAGCAGTTCTAACAGATGTAAGGGGATATTTCACTGTAGATTTGCATTTTTTGCATGATGATCAGCAATGCTGAGCATTATTCATGTACCAGTTTGTCATTTAGATGTCTTCCTTAGAAAAATGTCTATTTGTCTCCTCTACCCATTTTTTAAATTAGATTATTTTTTATTATTGAGTTCTATGAGTTTTTTGTATATTTTAGACATTAATCACTTATCAGATATATGGTTTGCAAATATTTTCTCCCATGCTGTAGGTTGCCTTTTCATTTTGTTGTGTCTTTTTTTGTACAGATGCTGTAAGTTATTGATTTTTGCTTTTGTTATTCATGCTTTTGATGTCATATCCAAATAATAATAATAATAATAATAACTGTTAAGACAAATGCCAAGGGAGCTTTCTCCCTTTTTCTTCTATGGGTTTTATGTTATCAGGTCCTATGTTTGTCTTTGATCCAATTCAAGTTAATTTATGTGAATGGTTTAAGATAGGGATCCAATTTCAGTTTTCTTCTTCTAGTTATCCCATTTGCCCAACACCATTTGTTGAAGATATTATCTTTTATGCATTGGGTGTTCTTGGCTCTCTTCTCAAATATTAGTTGACCATACATGTGGGAGTTTAATTCTGAGCTCTCTATTCTGTTTCATTGTTCTACTTGTCTATTTTTATGCCAGTACCATACTATATTAATAACTATAGCTTTGCAGAATAGTTTGTACTGAGGAAGTCTGATACTTCTGATTTGTTCTTTCTCATCATTACTTTGGCTATTCAGGGTCTTTTGTGGTTCCATACAAATTTTAGGATTTTTTTTCTATTTCTGTGAAAAATGCCATAGCAATTTTGATAGAGATTGTATTAAATCTATAGTTCACTTTGGTAGTAAGGACATTTTAACAATTTTAATTCTTCCTATCCATGACCATGGGATATCTTTCCATTTATTTGTGTCTTTTTGAATTTCTAGCTTTTCTTGTACAGATCTCTCACATTCTTGGTTATTCCTATGTATTGTATTGTTTTTGCTACTATTGTGAATGGGATAGTCTTCCTTACTTCTGTTTCAGATGTTTTACTGTTAGTATATAAAAATGTAACTGATTTTGGTATATTGATTTTATATCCTGCAACTTTATTGAATTTCTTGATTAGTTCCAATAGTATTTTGATGGAGTCTTTGGAATTTTCTATCTAAAAAATCATATTATCTGTGAATAATGACAATTTTGTTTCTTCCTTGCTGATTTGGATGAGTTTGGTTCTTTGTCTTGCTTAATTAGTCTAGCTAGGACTTCCAGTAACATATTGAATGAGAGTGACAACAGTGGGCATCCTTGTCTTGTTCCTGATGTAAAAGGAAAATCTTTCAATTTTTCACTGTTAAGTACAATGTTAGCTGTAAGTTTGTCTTATATGTCCTTTATTATGTTAAGGTATGTGCCTTCTATGCCCAAACTTTTGAAGGTTTTTATCATGAAAGCTTGTATTTTGTCAAATAATTTTTCTGTATCTACTGATACAATCATATGATTTTTTTCATTTTTTTGTTAATATGCTATATCAAATTTATTGATTTGCATATATTGAAGCATTCTCACATCCCATGAATAAATCCCACTCTGTCATGGTGTATAATTCTTTTAATATGCTGCTCAATTCAGTATGCTAGTATTTTGTTGAGGATTTTTCTCAATGTTCATAAAGGACACTACTTTGTAATTTCTTTTCTTGTAGTGTCTCCTTCTGGCTTTGGTATCAGATATGTTGACTTAATAGAATGGATTTGGAACTTCCCCCTTTAATATTTTGGAAAAGTTTGAGAAGGGTTGGTGCTAGTTCTTCTTTAAATGTTGAGTAAAATTCACCAGTGAAGCCATTGGTTTTTTTCAGATTTTCTATTTCTTCATTTTTTCAGTCCTAGTAGGGTTGTGTTTCTAGGAATTTGTCCACTTCATCTGTGTGATCCAACTTTTTGGTACAATTGTTCATAGTACCCTCTTATAATCCTTTTATTTCTATAAATTCAGTGGTAGTGCCTCCACTTTTATTTCTGATTTTAGTAATTTGAGTCTTTTCTCTTTATTCCTTGTCTAGCTAAAGGTTTGTTATCTTTATTTTTTGTTATTTTTTAATATCCAACTTTTGGTTTAGTTTATTTTCTCTATTGTTTCCCTATTCCTTATTTTGTTTGTATCTGCTCTAATTTTTATTTCCTTACATCTGCTAGATTTGGGATTTGTTTGTTCTTCATTCACTAGTTCCTTAAGTTGTAAAGTTGTAAAGGTTATTGATTTGGGTTCTACCTTGTTTTTTAATGTAAGGCTTATATTTTATATTTAATGTAAAATTTATAGCTATAAATTACTCTTTTGGCATAATATACACACACACACTTTACCAATGCTAGTCACATTAATAACAAAGCTTAACAACAAAGATGAGATTTTTATAATAAAAAATTGTGATGATTTTTATGTAGTAATTAATATCTAACTTTGCATAGTTTTAGGATCTTTTAAAAATATTTTTAAAAGCCTCTCCAATCTTTATATTTTACACTTAAAGTTTTATACCAACATGGAATTTATTTAGAGATATGGATCCAATTTTACATTGTTCTAGGTAGGCAATTGCATCTTCTTCATTAATTACTGTATGGCAGATAATTCCACAGTTTAAGACATTAAACAAATGATATCAAAAAAATTGAAAGGAAAAGAAAAATGGAAGTCATTAACATAAAAATGATGGAATCACTTGTTGATATATTCAAATATTACAATATAAGCCAGTAGACAGAAATGAACTATAAGTTGACTTGAAGCAGCTGCAAAATATAAGCTTAGAATACAATATATAGTGTTACTCAATTTTTCTTATACAAGCAATAATAATTCTCCAATTCTATATTTGCATTTACATACATATTTTTATGTGATTATATGAGTGTGATTAATACTATTGGATACAATGAATGAATGAGTAATACAATGTATGTAGTAGACTCATTGTTAAGACTGTTAAGATTGATGGATGTGTGAATGGGAAAGAAGGAAGGAAAACACTGTACAACCTGACTTCATTTGAGTAAAGTTATGAGTGTGTGTCTGTGTGTGTGTGTGTGTTCATGTGCAATGAGATACATGAAATAAGGTCATGGAAAAGTTTATATAATCAAGTGAGGTTTTAGGTGACTTCTACTTTTTCCAATATATTTTTACATACTTTAAAACAGCTCAATAAACATATTTATTTATGTAATAAAAGAAAACACTCTTATTGGAGAAAAGAGATCCATCACTGAATAACTGGATATATTCATATAAATCTGGTGAGTTATTGCAACAGACATTTGTAATAAAACATTTAAATTTATTACTTCTATTTCCCTTTATACACATTGATAATGACTCCCTTACTGTTTTCACACATCAAGAAATTATAAAAAGACTTTTCATTGCCTAATTGCCTTTAATTTTAAAACCAAAATTCAAGATGTAGTATTAACAAGTTTATGAACAAGTTTAAAGTTGTAACTCAATTCCTAATAGGAAAATGATTGATTAAAATGATTGAAAAGAACAACACAAAGCCTCTTAAATGTGCTTCATGTCTTTTTCTGAGCTGCCCTATGATCAAGGGAATAAAAACAATAAAAAAGTGAGAGCCCTTGGGTACTGGATTATTAAATCAGTAGTTTACTTGCCTTCCGGTATATTATCTCAAATGTTTCTGTTGCCTTGGGGTGCTGGCAATACCAATGAAGCTGTGACATAACTATTTCCTCAGAACCACCAAAAGGCAGTGTAGAGAGTAGGCACACATAACAAACAAGACAACTGCATATCAAAATGATTGATAAAGGACATTTTCAGTCAAGCCAGGGAAGTTTCGGTATACCAAGAGTGAAGCAAAAACTGATTATCAATAATTGTAACTGGAGATCCATGCCTTATTTGCACATATTAAATGAAAATGTACATTACCAGTTCCCATGTAACTTGAAAAACATTTTTAAAAAAACATAATTTTTTTAGTGATTAGATTTCCTTGAATATTCTTTGAATATTCCACTGGTGTCTACATTCATGTCTGTATTTTTACACCATGCTGCATTAAATCCCAAAATCACCTTTTCATATGCAATCTAACTAACATAACCTAGCTCATTTGGAATCTAAATAATGAAAAGTTTATGTCTCTAAAGATCATTGAAGAAATATTTCTTCAGAAGCTTCACTTTTTATAAAAGACTGTAATTCTGACTTTGTACCTTATGCTTAATTTAGCTTTACTATGTTAATATTGGTCATTGTATAGGCAGGACATGCCTGGAGAGAAGAAGCAACATCTTATTATCTTTATTTCCCAGTATGGGTTAGCATAGTGCCTAGCCATTAACATTCAATAAACGGTTGAATTGTATTGTTAAAAAAAAAGAAAAAATAAGGAGGATGTAGGGAGACTCGCATTATGAACCAGACATTTACTTCTACACTGGATGGCTCTGTCTGCCTGTTGCTGGCTAGAGGCTGCAGCAGGATCAGGCTATCTGAAATTTCTGAATGTGGATTCCTCATCTCATCCTTTTTAGATTAGTTTTAGAAGATTTTTATTGACAAAATAAACAAGTCAAATTGCTACACAATATACCTTCCTCTGGAACACTCACAATGATCTATAACATATTAGTGCTCTGAGGAGTCCTTTCAGAAGTTTGTTTTCAATTCAGTGTTTCCACAAAGTTGGTTCAATACCTAAATTAACTGTAGTGTAACTCCTGTTTCATACTGTTGGAAATATGTTAAGTTCTATGCAGAGATTTTCAGTAAAATATTCTGTTTATTAGTCATATTTGTTTATCATCATAAGTAACATAAGTAGCTGGGTGAATAATGATTTGTCTTTCACACCTTTGTTTATCCTGGAAAAAATCTCATGATTTTATTTTTTCATTCTGAATTACAGGATTAATCAGCATTGGCTTAGGGTTTTTAAGAAATGCCTTATATATCATCAGCGATGGTCAAGAATTTTTCAAGTATTAAATTAGAAAATGCATCCATGAATGTATACACCAGTTGAATATTCAAAGAATATTCAAGGAAATCTAATCACCATCTTGAAATCTAAACCAGTTTAATTTCTACCTTACTTTAAATATTCATTAGAATGTGTGAAGTTGAAAAAAAAGTGAAAATCTCATACTTATTTTTATTTCTCAGTAAATTATACAGAATTCTATTGTGGAATTAGGACATGTTGGAGTGTTTTCTGATGAACAATATTTATAGATAGATTTGCCTTCTTAATTTCTAGTAATGAGCTCTGCAGCCCTAATTTAGAGGCAGAGTTTTGATACTAGAATTTTAACAACAGTGTGACCTGTTTTTGAGGAAAAATAAAGTATTTTTTTTCTGATCCACACATAAGCTCTCTTCCAATATTGTGCATGGTGGGGGTGCTAGACTCCTCTGGCAGGTGTTAGCTTCTTGCACTGGTTGGAGGGAAGCTGTGTAGGTCTCTGGTATAAAACTGTCCTTTCCAGTGCTCACTCCTGCATCACCTGAGATATCCAGTCATGGTTATGCTTCTGTAAACTGTTTGCTGTTTTCAGCTTCTAACTTCTCACTGGATCTAAATTCACTTGAAAAATTCTGCTACCAGTAGTCCTAATTTAATATCATTCTCTGTCTTAAAGGTTTCCAAGGCAATCTAACTTTATGACTGGTGAATAAATTCTAAAAATATCTTCTACCTGTAACTGAATTATAGGTATAACCAATATATTTCACCAAAAAAATTACTGTGATATTAGTTATCCTTCTTTACTATTCTTTGGGAAATTGACAGATTTCATGAACCAGTATTTATTGGACCCATAATTTTACCCAGACTTGGCTGAGCAGAGAAGCTCAGGTAATTGTGGTGAATAAAGAAAAGGGAAATGGAATTTAAATGAAAGCTGGTATGTCATAATAAAAGCTATGAAAGTGTAGAGAAGTGTTATGTCTACACTAGGGATGGGACAGAAAGGAGACAAGGAAGGTTTCAAAAGATGGCAACATTTAGTACTGTTTTGGAAGATAATTATTTTTTTCAGGTAGGCATGGTTTTCTGATGGAGGGAACATTCCTGGCTATAAGAGACAAAGTAATTGTTAGTTGGATCATATTTGCCAGAGGAAGATTAGGCTAGAAAAGCAAACTGAGATAAGAACATGGAGGACCTGTAGAGTTTGATATTTTCTCCTCTGGGAAAACAAGAGTTGTTAGCATGTTTTAATCAGTAGACAGCATGGGAAAGACCATTCTAAGGGTAATCAGTACAACACCTGAGACAGTACAACCTTGAGACAGCTGGTGCAAGTAAAGAAATACACTAGTATCTACTTCTTGCTGTCAGGGATTAACTCTGAAACATCAGCTTTTATTTCTGTTGCTTTGTTTTTTTTAAAAATGCACTGTGTGACAGCAGAGACATTCCAGTAGATCATGAATGATAGCACCCATTCTCTGGATTATTGGCATGTGATTGTGCCATGTAGATGATTCATGATAAGATATTTTCTTAATAACTTTCATTTATTCAACATTAGCACTATAGAACCTACTATCACGCTCTTCTTGTATTATCTAATTTAACCCTGAAAAAATGCAACAAGACAGATACAATGACCACATTTTACAGGTGAGGAAAATGAGGCCTAGAGGTAGGGTTAAATAACTTGTCCAAATTCACAAACTAGTAAGTAAATAAATGTGGCAGAATTTTCATAGGTCAGGCTCTTGAACAAAATACATACTACTTTTCACATACTCTATTATAGGTATAGACTTGGTAAAAATTGCACTTTACCACTTTTTCAAAAACCAACCTGTTCACCTTTTCTGGTTCAGAGCAAGAGCCATCTCTTCTCAGATGTTTTGTTAGCTCTGGCTTCTAAAACTCACAATTAGTATCTCCATCATTTTCTGATTGTAATGTTTTTCTTTCTTTAATTCTATTTTTTCATATTGTTGTGTGTTGAAATGATTAGGTTATCTCTTTAATAAATAGACATTTTTAAGTGCCTTTTACATATATGTTATTGTGGTAGATCCTAGCTTCTGTGGAAGAACTACTATTTGATCTAAGTGGGAGATATGTCTTTTTCTGACATAAGACTGCAAGCCCCACATTTTATTTTATATTCCTTTAATATGTACAATAATAAATGGGTACATAATAAAATTTATTGAATAAGTAAGTTCATTCTAATTTATTCCCAGTAACCTGGTAGAGGAAGATAACCTTAAGATGTCCTTGGATTGACTTATAATATGTGGTATTATATCCACTCCCAAATTTTTATAGAATAAAAACAGAGGGTTGTAGCTACTTGGCTATATCACCCTTCTTATAAAATAGTGATTTGTTTTATCCTATTTTATCAATAATATAGGAGACACTTTACACTTGTATGAATTTTTTCAGTCCCCTTTTCATATTATGGGAAATAATAAATGAGGTGCTATCTTGTGTTGGAACCATGTCTAACAGAACATTTAAAGCAGGATCAGGTGCATATACTATAATATCTATCACCATTGCATCAAATTATCAGACCTACTTAAATTACTGGAATTTAATATAAAATTTTAGTAGGACTTGTCTCAAGAAAGCTCACAGAATATAGAGAAACAATGATACAAAGGTTTTGTCCTTTGTCTGCTTCCCCACAGGGAAACTTACCTGGGTAAATTTTCCAATGAGTAAAGTTATCACATGAACCTTATTTATATGCTTAACTCTTAAAGACTAACAGCTTGGAATAATAATCAGGTGAGGAGATTAATTCATGTGACCTAAATTTTTTCAACAGTAGGTGAATCATTCTTGTGAGCACATATGTGTGTATGGTGGGGGCAGGGGAAGGAAATGGGTTGCTATAGGTTAGTGAAAAGTTTATCCCAGCTGCATTAGAGATTAAAACTTAGAATTAATAAAAGAATAAAAATACCAAGCAATGTAAAGGCCCAGCTGTTACAAATACCAAATATATGTGATCTATCCATTGAATACAAGTGCATCACATCCTTCTAATTAAAGAAGACAAGTTGGTCATAAAAAATCCAGCTCCCTTTTTCTGCTAGGTGCATTAAAGCATATATAAAATAATAATAGCAACTTGAATTTTATAGTGATATTGGTTTAAATGAACTAAGGAGAAAATGAGGTTTGGCGCTTTGGGATAATGGTTTCACAAACAAAAGAGGGCATCATATAAGTATACAAAGGTGATCATGGCTATTATTCATTTACTCTTCATAAATTTTAAGCATCTACAGCATTATCAGATATGCAGGTAAGTCTGGTGAACATATTAAAAAATAAGACATGGTCATAGCAATCACAGCGTTCTATAGAGTCAATACAAATGACTACAATTCAGAGCTGAGAGAAACAAATTTTAGTCTTCCATTAAAATTTTAAGTAGTAGAATGTGAGACTTAGGTGAGTAGTTTCTTGTATGTCTTTCAGAATATCTTGAGTGTTATTCATTCATCTTGCATTTTAAGCATCTACAATATTGTTGAAAAATACAATGATCAGTTTTGTTGACATATTAAAGTTGTAAAAATTTGAGGGAAGTAGTGAATTATTCATGTGGGAGGAGATGTAAAACATTAAAGAAGTAGGACCTTTCTGCTCATCCTTAAAAAATGAGTTATAATTAGAAAGAAAAGAGGAAAAGGAAATTCCAAGAGAAGGGATCAATATGGACCAAGGCACAGAGATTGCCTTTAAAGTTCATGCCATGTTCAGTGTGATGGAATAAGAGGCTTTATGAATGAAAGCAGATGTTGATAATATTGGAAAGGACGTTTGGGCCCAAATCATGGAGAGCTTTGTGTGACACAGGAATAATTTTGAACTTTATTCTGTAGATAAAAGTAAACCTAATAAGATTTTCTTGAAATCAATGTAATATTATTATGTACTTTCTGTGAAACCAGGCACAGAGGATTAATGCATAATTATAAGGGCAGATACTACTGCAAATAATAATGGCATCAGAAAACTGGTTGTAGTACTAGGGGTTGCTGTCCTGAATTTCTGTACCAATAGGGCAGGTTCTTCGTAGATCTGGACAAAGCCAGACAGTACACTATGATTTTACTGCAGTGGTCATCAAGCTTTTAGATCTAAGTGGTCAGATAGTGTGTATTTTAGGCTTTGAGGGACATAAGTTCTCATCCACCACTACTCTTGTTGCTGTGTTACTAAAGCAGCCATGTCAAAAGTTTGTGTCAATAAACTTTTATTTAAAAAATAGTCAAAAACTTCCGGGAAGATGGCAGCATGAGCAGGGCGGTGGAAATCTCCCAAACCCATATATATTTATGAAAATACAACTATTCTTAAAGAGAGACGAGAAGATACAGGATGGCACCAAGCCTGCAGCTACACCTGAGAGGATTCGGCACCTAGTGAAGGGGGTAAGATACAGAAGCACGACCCGGTGGGACCCGAGCAGTCCCCCACCCCAGTGCACAAGAGGGAGGAGAGGATTCAGAGCCAGGAGGGAGTGGAAGTACAGGCCCGTGAAATAACCAGCCCTGAAAATTTGCACCGCGAGCACTGACACACATCACGTGGTGTATCGGAGATTGGAGAGAGAGAGGTCAAGGAAAGTCTTAAAGAGCCCAGCTGACATACGTGGCACCTACCAGTGACCACTTCTATTGCCATGAAAAGACAGAGGAATATGGTATATATAAAGCTTACCCAGACCCAGACAACACCAGAGAGGGAGCCTGATGGGATGGAAATGCACAATCTTCCTGAAAAAGAATTCAGAATAAAAGTCATAACCATACTGATGGACCTACAGAGAAAAATGCAAGAGCTGAGGGAGGAAGTGAGGGAAGTGAGAAAAGACAATGCAGAGATGAGACAAGCAATCGACGGGCTTAGAAGCAGACTGGACAAGATGCAAGTGACCACTAATGGAATAGAAATCAGAGAACAGGAATACAGAGAAGCTGAGGCAGAGAAAGATAAAAGGATCTCTAGGAATGAAAGAATATTAAGAGAACTGTGTAACCAATCAAAACGGAACAATACTCGCATTATGAGAGTACAAGAAGAAGAAGAGAGAGAAAAAAGGATAGAAAGTGTCTTTGAAGAAATAATTGCTGAAAACTTCCCCATGCTGGGGAAGGAAATAGTCTACTAGTCCACGGAAGCCCAAAGATCTCCCAACACAAGGGACCCAAGGAAGACAACACCAGGACACATAATAATTAAAATGGCAAAGATCAAAGATAAAGACAGGGTATTAAAGGCAGATAGAGAGAGAAAAAAGATCACTTAAAAAAGGAAACACATCAGACTATCATCAGACTTATCAACAGAAACCTTACAGGCGAGAAGAGAATGGCATGATATATTTAACGTAATGAAACAGAAGGGCCTCAAACCAAGAATACTGTATCCAGCATGATTATCATTTAAATATGATGGAGGGATTAAACAATTTCCAGACAAATGAAAGATGGGAGAGTTTGCCTTCCATAAACCACCTCTACAGGATATCTTAAAGGGACTGCTCTAGAGGGAAGCACTACTAAGGCTAAAAAGATGTCACCAGAGAAAATAAAATCATAACAAGGAAAGCAGACCATCCAATTACTAACTAAAAACAAAAATAAAACACCTAGTATATAACGAATGGAGGACGAAGAATATAAAGGGAGAGACATAAAGAATCATCAGACTGTGTTCACAATAACTTAACAAGAAAGTTAAGTTAGATTGTTAGATAGTAACGAAGCAACCCTTGAACCTTTGGTAATCAAGAACCTAAAGCCAGCAATGGCAATAAGTACATATCTATCAATAATCAACCTAAATGTAAAAGGACTGAATGCACCAATCAAAAGACACAGAGTAATAGAATGGATAAAGAAGCAAGACCCATCTATGTGCTGCTTACAAGAGACTCACCTCAAACCCAAAGATATACACAGACTAAAAGTGAAGGGATGGAAAAAGATATTTCATGCAAACAACAAGGAGAAAAAAGCCGGTGTTGCAGTACTTGTATCAGACAAAATAGACTTCAAAACGAAGAAAGTAGCAAGAGATAAAGAATGACATTACATAATGATAAAGGGTTCAGTCCAACAAGACGACATAACCATTATAAACATATATGC
Source organism: Smutsia gigantea (assembly GCA_032199065.1). Lineage (NCBI taxonomy): Eukaryota > Metazoa > Chordata > Mammalia > Pholidota > Manidae > Smutsia > Smutsia gigantea. Next base: position 61,200 of record JAVSCE010008559.1, on the reverse strand, counting down.
ACCCAACACAGGAGCACCAGCATATGTGAAACAAATACTATCAGAATTAAAGGAGGAAATAGAAAGCAATGCATTCATTTTAGGAGACTTCAACACACCACTCACTCCAAAGGACAGATCAACCAGACAACAAATAAGTAAAGACTCCGAGACACTGAACAACACACTGGAACAGATGGACCTAACAGACATCTACAGAACTCTGCACCCAAAAGCATCAGGATACACATTCTTCTCAAGTGCACATGGAACATTTTCCAGAATAGACCGCATGTTAGGCCACAAAAAGAGCCTCAGTAAATTAAAAAATATTGAAATTCTACCAACCAACTTCTCAGATCACAAAGGTATAATACTAAAAATAAATTTTAGAAAGAAAAAAAAAGGCTCATATATACATGGATACTTAACAACATTCTCCTAATTAATCAATGGGTCAATGACCAAATTAAAACAGATATCAAAGATATTTGGAGACCAATGACAACAATAACACAAAGCCACAACTTCTGTGGGACGCAGCAAAGGCAGTTCTAAGCGGAAAGTATATTGCAATCCAGGCCTATTTAAAGAAGGAAGAACATTCCCAAATGAATAGTCTAAAGACACAATTACTGAAATTGGAAAAAGAAGAACAAATGAGGCCCAAAGTCACCAGAAGGAGGGACATAATAAAGATCAGAGAAGAAATAAATAAAATTGAGAAGAATAAAACAATGGAAAAAATCAATGAAACCAAGAGCTGGTTCTTTGAAAAATAAATAAAATAGATTAACCCCTAGCCAGACTTATTAAGAGAAAAAGAGAATCTACACACATAAACAGAATCAGAAATGAGAAAGGAAAAATCATGACGGACCCCACAGAAATACAAAGAATTATAAGAGAATACTATGAGAATCTATATGCTAACAAGCTGGAAAACTTAGAAGATATGGACAACTTCTTAGAAAAATACAACCTTCTAAGATGGATGAAGCAAGAAACAGAAAAACTAAACAGACCAATCACCAGCAATGAAATTGAATCAGTAATCAAAAAATTACCCAAGAACAAAACCACCAGACAAGATGGATTCACCTCTGAATTCTACCAGGCATATAGAGAAGAAATAACACCCATTCTCCTTAAAGTTTTCCAAAAAATAGAAGAAGAGGGATTACTTCCAAACACATTCTATGGAGCCAGCATCACTCTAATACCAAAACCTGGCAAAGACATCACCAAAAAAGAAAACTACAGACCAATATGCCTGATGAACGTAGATGCAAAAATACTCAACAAAATATTAAGAAACCGAATTCAAAAATACCTCAAGGGGATCACACACCATGATCAAGTGGGATTCATCCCAGGGATGCAAGGATGGTACAACATTCGAAAATCCATCAACATCATCCACCACATCAACAAAAAGAAGAACAAAAACCACATGATCATCTCCATAGATGCTGAAAAAGCATTTGACAAAATTCAACATCCATTCATGATAAAAACTCTCAACAAAATGGGTAGAGAGGGTAAGCACTTCAAGCTCATTATGGCCATATATGACAAACCCACAGCCAACATTATACTTAACAGCGAGAAGCTGAAAGCTTTTCATCTAAGATCGGGAACAAGACAGGGATGCCCACTCTCTCCACTGTTATTCAACATAGTACTGGAGGTCCTAGCCACGGCAATCAGACAAAACAATGAAATACAATCCATCCAGATTGGTAAAGAAGAAGTCAAATTGTCCGTATTTGCAGATGACATGATACTGTACATAAAAAACCCTAAAGACTCCACTCAAAAATACTAGAACTAATATCTGAATTCAGCAAAGTTGCAGGATACAAAATTAACACACAGAAATCTGTTGTTTTCCTATACACTTATGATGAGCTAACAGAAAGATAAATCAGGAAAACAATTCCATTCACAATTGCATCAAAATGAATAAAATACCTAGGAATAAACCTAACGAAGGAAGTGAAAGACTTATACCCTGAAAACTACAAAACACTCCTAAGGGAAATTAAAGAGGACACTAACAAATGGAAGTTCATCTCATGCTCTTGGCTAGGAAGAATACTGTGAAAATGGCTATACTACCTAAAGCAATGTACAGATTCAGCACAATCCCTATCAAAATACCAACATCTTTCTTCAATGAACTGGAAGAAATAATTCTAAAATTCATATGGAACCACAAAAGACTCTGAATAGTCAAAGCCATCCTGAGAAGGAGAAATAAAAAGGGGGAATTATGCTCCCTGACTTCAAGCTCTACTACAAAGCTACAGTAATCAAGACAATTTGGTATTGGCACAAGAAAAGACTCACAGACCAGTGGAACAGAATAGAAATTCCAAACGTTAACCCAAACATATATAGTCAATTAATATATGATAAAGAAGCCTTGGATATACAATGGGGATATGATAGCCTCTTCAGCAGCTGGTGTTGGAAAAACTGGACAGCTACATGTAAGAGAATGAAACTGGACTGCTGTCAACCCCATACACAAAAGTAAACTCAAAATGGATCAGAGATCTGAATGTAAGTCATGAAACCATAAAACTCTTAGAAAAAAACATAGGCAAATATCTCTTGGACATAAACATGAGTGACTTCTTTATGAACATATCTCCCCGGGCAAGGAAAAAAAAAGCAAAAATGAACAAGTGGGACTATATAAAGCTGAAAAGCTTCTGTACAGCAAAGGACACCATCAGTAGAGCAAAAAGACATCCTACAGTATGGGAGAATATATTCATAAATGACATACCTGATAAGGGGTTGACATCCAAAATATATAAAGAACTCATGCACCTCAACAAACAAAAAGCAAATAATCTTATTAAGAAATGGGCAGAAGACATGAATAGACACTTCTCCAAAGAAGAAATTCAAATGGCCAACAGGCACATGAAAAGATGCTCCACTTTGCTAATCATCAGAGAAATGCAAATTACAACTGCAATGAGATATCACCTCACACCAGTGAGGATGGCCAACATCCAAAACCCAAACAACAACAAACGTTGGCAAGGATGTGGAGAAAAGGGAACCCCCCTACACTGCTGGTGGGAATGCAAATTAGTTCAACCATTGTGGAAAGCAGTATGGAGTTTCCTCAAAAAACTCAAAATAGAAATACCGTTTGACCCAGGAATCGCACTCCTAGGAATTTACCCTAAGAGTGCAGCAGCCAATTTAAAAAAGACAGATGCACCCCTATGTTTATCGCAGCACTATTTACAATAGCCAAGAAATGGAAGCAACCTAAGTGTCCATCAGTAGCTGAATGTATAAAGAAGATGTGGTACATATACACAATGGAATATTATTCAGCCATAAGAAGAAAACAAATCCTACCATTTTCAACAACATGGATGGAGCTAGAGGGTATTATGCTCAGTGAAATAAGCCAAGCGGAAAAATACAAGTATCAAATGATTTCAGTCTTATGTGGAGTATAAGAACAAAGAAAAAAACCCGAAGGAGCAAAACAGCAGCAGCTCACAGAACTGATGAAGGGAACAGTTTAATGACCATAATATTGTACATGTAATTGTAGATTAAGGATACCAAAATAAAAAAATATGTAAATAATAAAAAATAATAACAGCAAAAAGAAAATGTAGATTAGTGTTTTCCAGGGAATGGGAAGTGACTGCTAACAGGTATGGGCTTCTTTTTGGAGTGATGCAAATGTTCTGGAATAAGATAATGGCAATGGTTGCACAAGTTTGTGAATATACCAAATCCCACAGAATTGTATACTTGAAAAAGGGTAAATTTTATAGGATGTAAATTATATTTCAATAAAGTTGATATTTAAAAAATCAAAAAAAAAGTTAAAAGGTTTTATTTGGTTTGTAGGCCCTAATTTGCTGATTTCTGATTTAGTCCAATGGGAAAAATCCTTTGAAGTTTTTCTTCACCCAGTGTTGTAGAAAAGCGAACATAATGTAATATCTACCTATAGATTCAGGACATTTCCAAGATAACCCTCACCTCTGAAACTATTGTAATTTTAGGGGTTCCCAAGACCACCCTCAGGTTCACAAGTTCATGTGTAGGATGGGCAGAACTCACCACAAGCTTTTATACTCATATTTGCAGCTTTTTACGGCAAAGGATACAGATTTACATCAGTCAAGAGAAGGGACACGTGGCAGGTCCAGAAGGGTTCTAAGTGTGAAGCTTCCTGTTGGCCTCTCCCAGTGCAATCACAGACTGCACCAACCCCTCCCAGGCCTGATGTGTGACAGTCCTCACAGAGTATTGTCTGTACTCTCAGAGAAGTTCATCTGTGTCTTGATATCCAGAATTTTGGTTGGGGCTTGAATATAGTACTCATGTAGATAGCCATGTTTATCCTCTCTTCATATTATCTTCCTTCTGTGCATGTCCCTGTGTCCAAATTTCCCTTTATTTTAAGGGCAGCAGACGTCAGATTAAGGCACACCACAATGACCTTATTTTACCTTGGTAGGCTCTGTAAAGACCCTATTTCTATATAAGGTCATATCCTGAAGTAGTGGGGGTTAAGATTCAACATATCATTTTGAGCAGACACAATTCACCCACAACAACCTTACTGTTTCTGTGAGGATTGCATGAATTAATATATGTCAAATGCAAAGCAGAATACCTGTGGCAAATAGAAAACAATTGATAACTGAAACCACAGAACAAATCTAACAGTACTTGAGGCCTTATTTATGTTTGTCAGAGAACTGAGTGGAATACTGATCAATATAATACACTGATATGAATGTACCTATCAATGAGCAGAGATCATGGATTGATGAAGTAAATTATAAGTACCTCAATCTTTGGGGATGGTACAAGTGTCCTGGAATTCCATGGATAGTTAAAGATGATCCTGGAAAAATAAGGGTAAGGACAATATGTCACAAATGGTATCTACTTAAAAAACAAGCCAGGTTGTAGTGTTTTTTTTGTGTGTGTGGCCTTTATGTCTTTCGTTATAAGGACACTTGTCCCATTTTGTTGCAATGCTGAGACTCAGGTGAGCTTCCCTGAGAGTACTGGCATCAGGTCTGTTTTGCTAAGTGATGTACCCCCAGTGCCTGGTACATGGTAGTTATTCAATTTTCTTTTTTTACATAGTTGAGTAAATAAATGACAGTCATATAGCCATTGACATGACAGACAATAATCCTTTCTCTTTTGTAATTAGTAGTTAGAAAGTATTAATTGCTATAGGAAAAGATGTTAAGATAAATTGTATGGGTATGAAAGTCAAACGTGCTTTAGTAAAACATGGAGGCAGGTGGATCTTCTGTAGATGAAGTCATAGAAAATTATGTGACAGACAAAGAGAAATCATTTTGTCTGTCATCCAGATCAATATATTTTTTTATATTTTATGGAATTTGGACTTTAGAAGAGAGGACTTGAGGAATTTGCTCATGTTTATGCAACAACTTGGAGGTGCCAGGATTCCCTGCTCAGTTTCAAAGAAAGGAACTTTATATATGAGAAATATGCATACAAACATATTTTATTTTTGCTTTGAGGCGTCCGCTTCCTATTTAGTTTGACCATATGCTTTGTTTACATGGATCATAAGCATCATTTCAGCTGAGTAGCTTGGGGAAGAGTTCTTTGTTGACAATTGTCTCTCCATCTATAACTTTAAAATTAAGATAATATAAAACAAATCAGTCAATATTTATTGAGTGTCTTATCTACAAACCATTATCAGGGGAAAAAATAGCTAATCCCCAATTAAAGAGATTTAAGTACAGTCATATGTGTAAAACATACCCAGAGTGGACAATTTGTTCAGTGTTAATCTACACAGAGTGAGTGAGAAAGCAACCATGTCATTTTGAGTATGTTTCCACATTCCTGAAGACTGCATGATCCTAGACCTTATTCCACTATCATGAATGATATAATGCATTTTCTAAACCTCGATTTGAGAACATTCAAGTCCTGGTAACTCTTCCAAAGTCTTCAATTATAAGGATCTGTTGGATTTTTGAACGAAGTAAATAATGTTTCCAAAGAAAACCAACAATACGCATAGGGTAGAGTCAGATAAGGGAGATTTCAAGAAGAAAACAATAAGAAGACTAGCCTTGCAGGCTGCAAAGAGATGCACAATTTCTGCTGCAGGAAATTCATTGATTTTCAGTCTCATTTTCTCCCCTAAAAGTAGAGGGGTTTGATTACATGATGTCTCAAGTAAGAGCCTTCAAAGTCAAAGTGGGATTATGTATTCCTGTAACATTAAAAATCTCTCTGGGAGATACACAAGCATAAATAATTTTTAGGAAATTATTTTTTAGATATCTAACTTCCTACCTCAGAGAAATCTGTGGTCTCTTGGATCTCCAATACTTCTTTTTACAATCACCTGTCTTTCACTTCACAAAATTAAGGCAAATTTTCCATTTTTTTATCACATTGCACAGCCATCCTAGGAATGCCAAACCCTTGGGGACTGATGAAAAACATACAATTTGAGAATGTCTTGCATCTGACTGAGGGTCTCATAAGAGCAAAACAAGACATACTGCAGGGGTCCGAGCCTTATTTCACCCCAAAAATAAACTCAGCAAATTTCCTGTCAAATTTATCAAATATTCTATCATATAAATTCATTCAGAAGTGGTGAGATGGTTGTTATGGGAGCATATATTAACAGGTTCTTTAGATATTAAAAAATCAAAGTTTTTTCTGACAAAGTTTCATTTGAGTGATTCACCTAAAGAATTATTTTTCCTAATTAAGTTGTAACCATCATTGTATTAAAAAGCAGCAAACTAAATCTGCAGTTCTAATATTTGATAAAAATATTTTTAAGGCACAAAAAATATACATTATACTTTTTGCAAATATCTAAACTTATGATAAAATATTTAGATTTTAATTTAAAATGTGCAATGGCCACATATTTTCTCAGAATTATTTTAAGTGGTACAAAAACAAAAATGTTTGAAAACCGCAACATCCAGTTCCTGCTCATATTAATGCAATTGTTATTATATTAGGCAGAAGGGAAGGAAGAAGAACCTACAATATATTTTACATTGAAAAGTGGGGACAGAAATGCAGTCAACATTTTGAACAATATGCTGCTTTAGCTCTCTCAATGCTTTTGATCCTTTTCAAGTTTAGGAATCACAGTGAAATGTCCACTTCATAGGTATCTTTCTATTTTATGTATTTAAAGTTTTCCTTTACAAAGATTATAATTAGCTTTTCAAGTGAGCATCCCAGAGAGCATAGGCAGAGAGTTGTGGATCAGAAGGCAAAGCTAGCCCACTGATGGTTTATAATCAAGTGTATAGAGAATAATAATAAAAAAAATCAGACAGAAACCTTCCTTTGGGATGAGGGAAAAGGATTCAAATTTTTTTTAAATAAGACCAGATCAATCCACTTATAAATGGACAAACCCAATCTAAATGAATCCTTCTATTTCTCTCTGAAGTCCATTGACAATGTTCATTCAGTGATGTGGACTTAGAGTAATAGTGATTGTCCAGAATTTCTCTTTGAAAGGTTTTGAACTCTGCCTTGCAGAGTATATTAATAACGAAGTTGTAGCTACTGAGGTGAACTCATCTAACTTATGTGAGAGCTTTAATGTAAACAGCCTACCAAGAGAGATACATGGACATGCAAATATTTGCAGGGGAATTTATTACATTCTCTGAGGGAAAACAGATTAAAGTGGAGGAAAATGTACATAAGCCTTTCAACAGTGAAAAATATTAACTAAAAAACAAAGCTGTCAAAAAACATATTCCCAAGAACTTGGAGGATGATTGCTGGTTCCCAGGGCAGCAAAATGAATCAAATAAATTTCATTTTGTTATTTAGTTGCTGAGAATGAAGTCCTTCTAGAAGAGCAGGAAATAATTCCTTCCTTTTGTAAATGTTACCTTCATTTTATTTATTCGAAGCAGCTGTTGGAAAACAATGAAATTTGGAGCCTCGTTGAAGATAATAGATTTTATTAACCAAAAAGTTATTTGCATATACCAGCATAACAGACCCACAAGGGAAATTAGTGAACTAGAAAGGCTGGAAAAAGGAGGGGTTTTAAAGAGCATACAGCCTTAAGATGGTTCATTTCTAGGTATGATGCTCAGCTTTGTCATTATTAACTTTCTTGCCATTATAATGATCCAGTTTAATTCTGAATTTTCAAGTTAGATACATAATTTAACAGAGTTGGTTCTACCTCTCATTTCTCTAAAGACACCCTTCTGCTTGTGATGAATTCGGCTACGTTTTCTTAAATTTACGTTTCCATGTAACATCCAATGTTAAGACATGTCTGTACCAGTGTGATCATTCCAGGACAATAGACAATATTTCAATGCCTAAGTAAAACAGATTTAATTGCTAAACAGGATTTCAAGGAACCGAACTTCATTTTAATCACAAACAAGCTGCAAGGCAATTTTCAATTACAGCAAGCTTTTTATTTTTCTCCAGCTGTGTGTCCCTGCTGATTCCTGAAATTACATGTAAGTTGTCCCAGATTTTGAAGTGGTATACCTACTGAAGTTTTTCTTTTGTCACTTGATGAAGTATCTGTGATTAGAACCTAAATAAATTGGCATTTATAAGACACAGGGCCCCACCCTGGATATTTCAGGGCCTGATGATTGAGCGTGAAGAAGGTCTGTGATCTCCCTGAGTGACGAGGGTTCATCATGAGGCTGCTGGCGTTGCAAGTACTCACCTCTTCTGCAGGAACATCAAACAATAATTCGGGAGCTAAGCCCTAGAAAAAGTAATCTGTTGGGCATTAGACAATCAGGTCAATAATGCATTGCATTTTTAAAATTCTACAAAGTTGCAGGTTTTGGGAAAGTTTGCCATGTGAGGCCAAGAGTTTGCATCGTATAATAGTTTTACTCTAAACCCTGGGTATGGGGGACGTTTAGATATCTGCTCATAAAATCCTGCTCTGAAAAGAAATCAAAGATGGCATTGTTTAAAAACACAAGAGAACAATACTAGTGGAACGTAGAAAAGAAAGAAAGGAAGTTTTAGTGATGCTTGCAGGATGGATTTGTTTTCCTTATTAACCTAATTAATATTTTTCTGTTGCTTCTTTGTTCCTTTATTTATACATAATCACTCCCTGAATGTGTAATAGAAAGCTATTATATGAAAACATTTTATTACTTCTGCTAAGTACTGATTCACAAGAAGGCATTTACAAAGATATTGGGGGATCTCAATAGAAGGTGAGATCAAAAACATCCAGACAAGAGAATACATACCAAAGATTTCAAGGAGAAACAGAAAAATATTAGGTCATTCCAAGTCAAATTCTCTAACTTTATAAACATATATGGGGGCAGCTTATCCTTGGGATGAGGGAATAGCATAAAGTCTCAAAAGGAAACATAAAACAGAAATTAGGTTTCAGTATTATGAGTAATAGCTTTCGGATTCATTTTAGACCGAGAATGAAAGGCTGACGTAAAATTTTGGAGGACTTTATTCTCTTGGAAGGGCTTAGCAAGAGCACTGCGTTAAGAAAAAATTTTTGAGAAAATTAATGGGGATGCAGTATCATCTGGATATAGTACAGCATCTGGATGTATTGTAGGAGTTAAAAAATGGAGGCAGGGAAATCCTTTGGGGCAAATTTTGCTAAAACTCAGTTATTTAATGGCTGAGGTGGTGTTGACTGTAAGACTTACTGGCTACTGTGGTGTTTACTGTGAGATGCGAGGATAAGGGTTGAAAATTGGAAAGTGTGTAAAGAAATAATGCACTGGAAATAAAAGTTGATGGGTTGTAAAAAAATGCAAATTAAATTAAATGTTAAATTAGGTAGGCATTGGCTTAAATTTAAAAATCCGAAAGGCTTAATTATTTTCTTTGTAATTAACTCTACACAGAAGAGAATTATTTGGTGATTAAATAAAAACATACAAAAATTTATACAACGTTTATTATCTTTCACAAGCTGTGAATTTGGGAATGCAAAAACCAGTAACTATCTTTCCTATAACCTAACTTGCCTTTGAGTTTCCCTGCTCATTAACACATCTTCACCACTACCACCAATAACAACTTAAGAGCTACATTTAAGGACACAGTAGCAAAACTGTGTGAACATTTACACATTCTACACACGGTTTCTTGACATTCAAGACAGCTCAACTAACTTTGCAAAAATGCTCAACATGTCTGGGAATTTTAATTTATAACAAATTTTCTGGTCTCAAAATGATCCCAATCCTGTTGCAATCATGCTGTGTTGTCTAAATTTGCTCTAATTTCCATGTAACTCTGAATCCTATGTTTTAAAATCATGAATTAGTGACATATAGCTTTATATCTCACTATCTGAATGTCTATTTCTTAATTATCATTCCTAATTTTATTTGATAATCTTGTGGTCAAATTATATGAAGAATTACACCTTTTAAAATGAATACATGGAATACCAAGTGAAATTATATATATATATGGATTTAAGCACACAGTTGCTTCACATATATGTGGGTGTGTTTGCATTTACCATCAGAGTAGGGTGGCATAGAAAAAATTGCCTGAAGAGAGTGAAGAAATTACTGTCTGCTAATACATATTTGTATATTTCAGTTTATCAGAATATCTATAACAATAATTTTTTTTCCTTATAGCCTTAATTAGTTCTCATTGTCTCCCTAGATTTTTTCAAGGAATCTCAGTTACTGTGAATTAATTCAGTTCACAGGCAAATTTAAACTAATCTAGACCTAGTAATTAATAAATTGTGACTTGTAAAATAATGCTCATGGATTTTTTAAAATTAAAACAGTGCCTTTTGACATTAGTTAATGGGTCTCATTTACTTATTTTATGCTGTCATTCTTTCATACATATTCCTGTTTATTCAGATTGGAAAACCAGCAAAATAATGTAAAACTTTAATAGAATAAATGTATTTTAACTGGAGTGCAGGGATTTTAATTTTAAGATATTTTCTCCCCTCATTAATTTCTACTTTCTGTGAACCTATCAATTAAGTATTTTACATTTGTATAATATATATAGAAAAGTCAATCTTTGTGTTTCTATGGTGCATATATGAAATTAATCTCACAAAAAATAGCTTTACCTTGAAATGAATATCAATTTATATTTTAAAGGTTCATATTTCATTTACAGATTTATTCTGTTAGTGAAAATTTTAATAATGCATTTTAATAACTACTTCCAGTTATAACTTCCAGTATAATACTTATTTTTGGCATTAAGAAAATTTCTATTAGAGGTAAGGTGAATAATGAATAACCTAAACTGTAAGTTAACCCCTATTAGGTCACAGTGCTTTGTAAAGTACTCAATAAAGATTAGATTTTATTTGTATTATTCCTACTAGAAAAGGAAAAGGTAAAAAAAATATGATATCATAATGAATATATTACTGTAATGAGCTTTATGTTTTTAATCGACAAATACAAGTAAATAATTTTAGTGTTTTGGATACAAGTCTCCTATGTCAATCAGTTTTCAGGAATGTGTGCAAGAAAAACTAACTCTGGTTACCAGAAGATAACAAATTTGTTCAGAAGATTCTGGCTAGTTCAAAAATTCATTGTTGGGGAGGAAGAATTTTCCTTTACCCTTCAAGGTTCTTCTCACTGGTCTAAGAATCAAACTGAGATGAGGCCAATTAACAGGAGAAAAAAAAATGCAATTTTATTATATACCTACAGAGAGGCTCAATGACATTGAAACCCCAAGAAATGACTGAGGTGTTACCCCAGACAGGTCCTTGGTCTCATCGCAAGAAAGAATTCAAGCCCTATTTACAATAGCCAAGATATGGAAGCAACCTAAGTGTCCATCAGTAGATGAATGGATAAAGAAGAGGTGGTACATATACACAACAGAATACTATTCAGCCATAAGAAAGAAACACATCCTATCATTTGCAATAACCTGGATGGAGCTAGGGGGTATTCGGTGAAATAAGTCAGGCAGAGAAAGACAAATACCAACTGATCACCTTCATTTGTGGAGTATAACAACAAAGCAAAACTGAAGGAACAAAATAGCAGCAGACTCACAGACTCCAAGAAGGAGCTAGCGGTTACCAAAGGGGAGGGGTGTGGGAGGGCTGGTGGGGAGGGACGGAGAAGGGGATTGTGGGGTATCGGGATTGGATTGGTGCACATGGTGTGTGTGGGGTCATGGGGAAGACAATGTAGCTCAGAGAAGGCAAATAGTGACTCTGTGGCATCTTACTACACTGATGAACAGTGACTGCAATGGGGTGTGGGGAGGACTCGATAATAAGGGTGAATGTAATAACCACATTGTTTTTCATGTAAAACTTCCATAAGAGTGTATATCAATAATACCTTAAAAAAAACAGATGGAAAAGGCAGTTGAGCACTGAGAATTTATTTGGAGAATTAAGTACAGAGAAGAGACCCAGAGGGTGTCACACTGAGGAAACAACAGGCAGACTTTTTTATGTAAAGGGAGATGAATATTCACTAAGTGGGATTAATTTTCAAAGATACCAGGTGGAGACTTCTTGGGGTTTGGGCTTGCTCCACTCTCACATTGGGTGGAGAGAGTTTTTGGCTATATTTGATTCTTACCAAAACTGTCATGCACAGGAAAGCATGATTTTTACTATGTTAATGAGCATATAATATCTTTTGGGGTGAAGTGTAGGTCAACTTCTCCTCTATATTGGAACCAGCCATTTTTGGCTGGTCTGTTACCTGTATTACTCCCCTCATCCTTCCTGAGCAGCTTATATGGAATGTGTAGAATGTTGGCATCCAGCAGAATAGTAAACAATCGCTGAACTCCCCATACCCCCTCCCTGCTCATGTCTGGCTATCTACTTACTCTTACAAAGGAATGTAGCTTTTATACATTCTAGGCAAAGAAACATAAATCTATGAGGAATTGACAGGACAAAGAAAACATATTTGGGAACTTCAATTAGTAAGGAATTCTAAGCCTCATTTGGACTAAGATAGTAAATTAGTAAAAAAGGTAATAAGATTCATTTATGCAGGCTTCTTGGCTCTGAATTCCCTGTCTTGGTGATAGGGATGTCTCTCTACCCTCCAGGAGGGTCTGAGAATCCTTGTTTCAGGTGTTTTCCCAGTTGCTTTAATTTAAAGTAATCAATATGCCAAATTGGCACATTTTGGGGCAGACTGTCCAGGGCACATGTAGGCTTGAAAAATAGTCAGGGGCTGCAGTAAAGCAAAGAGGGGGTAAGTCAAAGTAACTGGTAAGGCCTCTGAATACAGCACAGACACTACTAATTACTTAATTCCAAAAAGATTCTTCTACATGGCCACATGTCTTTCTCTATTGTTCCCAAGTATCTGAACCACTGCCTTAAGATTCATAGTACCTGACAGGAGCATCTTACTGCTCAGGCTGAGAACATATGCTTGTGACCAGGCTAACCATGGGGAAAAAATACTTACCGTTTTCCATATGAAACATTTGTTGTAGGACAACACCAAATCTGAAAAATTATGCCCAAATGGTATCCTGGAATGCTAGATTATGGGACACTGATGAATGCAAAGCATATCAGTATAATTAAGAAGAAAGAAAAGATATCACTCCAGGTCCTAACTGGAGCACTGATTATTAAAAATGTGCAATGAAGACTTTAGGTTTCAGTGCCAACATGGAGCGTTTAGTAGTCATTTCTCCATCTTTACAACAAATAAATGCTGAACAAACACAAAATTAATGCCTTTCTTTAACCCATCCATCAAAGAAAAGTTCACAGGGCAAAAATGCCACCTTCAAATCTGGAAAGATAAGTGAATTCAGTCACAAGTGAGATCTCCTTACCAAGAGTAGAAGCTGCTGAAGTGATAAACTGGTTGGAGTATTTAAATGGTAACCTTGGTGAACTGCTCAAGGCTGAATGTGGACATTCTTGAGAAGGAGAAACTTCTGAGGCTCAAATTCTAGGGGGTCTCCCACACCCTTGTGGGTTTTATGCCCAGAAACCCAACAATTTCTCACAGTGAAGAGTTAAGAAAGAGCAACTCTTGTTTCTCACAGGAGGAAGGGGAGATTAGTGAAATAAATCCGGAGTATTCTCCATAGCAGAGGTCTATTCCCCAGAAAAAGTCACTAGAGCTTATTCCACCTGAGAGGGCTTTCTTGTCCTCCAGCCCCATCCAGACTTCCTTGCTCACCTATGAGAGAATGGAAACTGAGAAGTAGTTGTGAAGTTCATATCTTAGAGACCCAGGTCCATTCCAGTACTGACATTTAATCTTAATATTGGAAAAGGTTTCTATGTCCTTAAGTCTTAACATTTAAACAAACAGGGCTCTGGTATAATAACAGTGATTTACAACAGAAATAGCTACAAGATGCAGACTATCTCATGGGTGTGGGAACAAGCACAGCCCTCTTGGAACCTTTTGTCCCAGAAATAACCGTGTGTCCACATGGCCCCCTCCTTTGGGTAGTATGCTAACTATATGGTATGTTGATGGCCTGGGCCCACCTTATCTATGGAAACATCTATTCTGGAGGTAGACCCCTCTGATCAAGGGTTTGTTCCTTGGAGCACAAAAATGATGCCTTATTACAAGTCTTGTGTCTTGTGTACTCACCCAGCACATGCTCAGTCTTTATCTCTTCACCTCGTATAAGCTTCCCTCTGTCTCCATGATGGTGGTGCACAACTTTGTCCACCTGGCACCGTTGGACTCACTGTACATATGTCCCAGTCAACCCTCATATCTCATATGGCATCTCTGGATTTTTCCTCCTGTCTCTAGCACTTCGCCAGGGCAACTTACCCACTTGGGCCTGTGACCAGACTTGTGATCACATAATAGGGAAACACAAAGTCAAAACAAACAAGGAACTCTGAGGAGATTGGAGCCTCTGTCACCCAGAGCTGCAGCAAACATTCAGTACATTGGAAATCCTATTTGTATTAATATAAAACCTCACACTAATACCTATTTAACTCCTGTGATATTGAGATTTATAATGAGAAATATATATATGTATATGTATATTTGGCCTCTACCCCCATTTCTGACACAGAGCTCCTAAAAAAGCCCTTGGAATTTCCTCAGCATAGGAGGAGTGGGAACATCTTTTGTTATAGAAAACCACGTTTATTTTTCCATCATCTGTTCCTTAAATAGCTTTAGAGTCATAAACATGCAATGGGTGTCTTATTTCATAGCCCCTTTTAAACACACATAAGTTCATGTTAATGAGATGATTTTTGGAAAGCCCTGAGTGAGGCTGTTTGCCAAGGAAACCAATCAAGATTAGAAGGTTGGGACTTTCTGTTCCACTCCCTGACCTCAGGGGAGGAAAGAGGGTCTGGATGTTAAATCACTGACTAATGAATTAATCAAGTCCCTCTATGCAACAAAGCCTCCAAAAAAACCCCAATGGACCAGGTTCAGAGGGCTCCCAGTTGGTGATCATGTGATGCAGAAGGAGTGGCATGCCTGGGAAGAACACGGAAGCTGTGTGCTCTTTCCCCCATAACTTGTCCTATGTATCTCTTTCATATGGCTATTTCATATCCTCCAATACCCTTTGTAATATACCAGTAACCTAGTACGTAACTGTTTCCCTGAGTTCTTTGAGCCACTGCACAAATTAATCAAACCTAAGGAGGGGGTCATGGGGACTTCTGGTAGGTCAGAAGCACAGGTGACAAACTATTTGTGATTAGCGTCTGCAGAATGAGGTGGGGTAGAGCACAGTCTGTGGGGCTGAACTCTTACGTAACCTGTGGGGTGTGATGCTGTCTCCAAGTGAGTAGGTCAGAATTGAGTAAGGTTGCAGGATGCCAATTGGTGTCACAGATTTGCTTGATGTATAGAAAACTCACATGTCAGTTGTCTGAAGTGAAGTAGGGCTGTAGTAGCATAGTGGTGACAGTAAAAGAGACACATGGGAGTGTGTTTACATCTCCATTCCTACTATCCTTTATGACTGGTTTTCAATAGAAAAATTAGAAGCAATGCTAAAAGGCAAGGAAAAAAACAGTCTGAAGAAGCAATGTAAGCATCAAAATTGGACTCACAAATGATAGCTTATTAAGTTATTTCACAGAAGTTTAAAAATAACCATGGTCAATGCTAAGGGCACTAATAGAAAAAGTGGGTAAAACACGTAAGAGTAGACTGGTAATGTAAGCAATGAGAAGGAGATTCTAAGTAAAAATTTCAAATGGAAATGAGAGAAATAAAAAATACCTTAATGTAAATGAAGAATGCCTTTGATGTGCATATCAGTAGACTGGACATAGCCAAGGAAAGCATCAATGAGCTTAAAGATAGATCACTAGAAATTCCCCAAGCTGAAATGCAAAGAGAGAAAAACTCAAATTAAAAAAAAAAAGGAATATTCAGTAACTGTGGAGCAACTTCAAAAGTTGTACCAAACAATTAAGAAATGCTGGCTGGTTTTTCAAACCTGCCTTTCTTATTGCTTTATTGGACAGAATGTCCTTTGAGTCTGCTATCTAAAAGAGTCAGTGGATGGGTTTTATTAGTATATTTATTCTAACATTCTCACTTTTCTGAGACTTATGATCCTTTCTTCTACCATCTGCCATACATTTCTGGTTTATCAATTTTTCTGTGGAATAGTGCTTCTCCAAGCTTCCAGAAGTATTGCTAGCACATGTTAGCACATCTCCCAGAATCCTTGTGGGGTGTTAAATCCTCTGTTCTGAAAGAATGCTGCCATATCAAGGATTGCTTCCAATTTTACATTACTTCCCAGCAGCCTCAGGATCCAATCTCATATATGGTCCCACAACTTTGCCAGAACATTTTGGCAGGTCCTGCAGTTTCTTCACATATAGTCCCTTTCTTCTTTTATTAGACTGAGCACTTGTGCAGCCAGATTCTGTGCATCTTGATCCCAATTCCTTCTCTGGTAGCTAGGAGAGCAGGTGCAAATGGGGTAGCACATGTTTTATTTTAAAATAGACCCTTTGAATTGTCTACAAGTGGTGGCGGGGGGCACTAACATAGAGGAGTTAGCCAGTTTGGTGGGCCCAAAGTGTTTGGGGAATCTAAGGATTCGTGGTTTCAGTGCATTGATCCTCATGTCACTCTTCTAACTCAGATGGTTTCCACTTTTCCCACTAAAGTATCTAATCTTGGCAGTTTGCCAGATCTGAGAACTTACACTGCTTTGATACTCTGCTACCCTTTTAACTAAATCCTAGGACTGTTTCTCATTTTTGTTTGCCCTCTTGCTGCAGAACTTGATTATCTCTTTATATGCTGCCAGTTAGTTCCTCTGGTTTCCACATTTTGTCACAAATTGGTGATTATTTACCTTCAGTCTTTTATTATCTATAAGGAATCTATCAACAACAGTCAAGTTATTACATAGTCCTTATAACCACTGATTCTCTTGTACCCTTTGATGTTCTGACATACTTACTACACCTGAAATTTCATACACTTAACAATGTTATCTCTCTTCAGGTCATCCCCAGTCACAATTTTAACATCTGTGCCCTGACAATACACCTGGAGCTGCACAAATGCCACTTATCATCAATAACAGGGTACTCATTGCCTGCCTGCTACACAATCCCATCTTATAACCTGCTTTCTTAAATCACTCCAGACCCCAACTACCTTGGTTTAAGTTTCTCAGGAAACAGACTTAGACAGTTGCATACAGTAAATGTATTTGGAAATATTCTTGGGAACAACATCACTAAAAGAACAAGGAAGCAGATACTGACAGGTTAGATTGAACTGTGGTGCTTTTGCGACAGAGGCTTTAGCTAAGCCTATAGGTAGAAATAAAGTTGGGATGACTTTTCAGAGTGAGATACAAATAAAGGCAAGAAGCCATGTTCTATAATATACTCCACTGACCAGTTATTGTATGAGGAATATATTCAGGTTAGTAGCCAAACTGTTTATTCTACATTAACATTCTCCATTTTTCTTGTCTATACAATTAAAAAAAATCAGGTCCTGATTTGTAGTGTTTTCCAATTTCTTCAGTATGTATATTCCTACAGTAGCCAATTTTAAGCTTCTCGTGTAGCCTAACTCAGAGTTGGGAAGAGATATACAGTAATATGCAGTTACAAAAATCCAAGAGAGGTTAATATAAGAGCACAGGTAAGAGAAAAATGCAGTAAGATAATTGGGAAGTATTGAGTTTAAAGTATTTAAAACACTTAAAATTATAATTTATTTAACTGTAACAACAAAATTTAATTTTTAAACATAATTATCTAATAACTGGCTCACAGATTTTCAGAATATTTATAAATCGGCTCTCACAAACTACTACAAGCAGCCTTGAGCAAACTCCTACCTTCCACAATTAGACTCAATGACTATACGATCCATATCACACTTAAACAGCACACATTAATTTGCACTTTCCTCAACTGGCCACTTGTGTTGGAAAACTAACAAGCTATAAAGCCATTCATTCTTAAGGCACTTTTTGAACTCCTCTGTGTAACTGAGTTCCCAAGATTTTTCCTCTAGAATGGAGATGATCTGGAAAGAAGTCTGGTCTGAGCACTAAAACTTTTGTCAAAAAAATGCATGTTTTATTGCCTCTTCTTATTTCAAGAAGGCACTCACATAAATATTCTAACTTTATAACTTTATATTCTCTCTACCTATATCTTGGCAATAGAGGAGGCTACTTGCAGCCCATGAATCAAGAGAAAAAGGCAGCCAGTCATGTGTCCTGGGAAATGCGCATGAAAAACACGTGCAGTCCTCTTGTCTAATCTCTCTGACACTGTAGGAGCTCACATTAACTAAGAAACTATCAAGAATTACACAAAGCACATTATACGCATTATCACAGTCAATGTTATTATTATCCACATTAACTTATGAGGAAATAGAGGCACCAAAACATTAAGCATATTGTTTATAGACACACAGTTCTTTTTGAGTAATGGAATCAAGATTAAACCCAAGTTCTGTGAATTTAGAAGCTTACCGATTGCATATATCAATCCCTTTAACTAGGTATATCATGTATATAGGTCTCAATCGTGAAAATAATTTAAAAACCTTTTTGCAGCATAATTAAGCATCGTGCTGAGTTCATCAGTTCTGTTTTAAATAGAAACCACTTTTAGTGTGTTGTAGCTACCTTAACATATGGTTTATAAAGATAATAGCAATAGAGTGATCATTTGTCCTTCTAAGTATTTACAAATAAGGCAAACAGAATAAGTAGCATTTCTACAGCTGCTATAGTGGGAAACAGAGAGGAAAGTTAGAACTAGTAAACTACTGACTAACTAATGTCTAGGACATTTTAAATAGGTAGCCTAAATAAATACTGGTTGATTCAGTAATTTAGGCAGAGTTCTTGAAAAGTTGGATCAATATCATTGCTGATTTGCTCCATTGTGAATATTGTAGTGATTAATCTTGTTTAAAAAAATAATGTGAAGCTAGTAGAGGAGGGGAGTACATCTTATGAAGATAAATAAGGCAGACAACCCTTATCTAATAAGGAATTGCAAGAATTCAATTCATTTTGCTCTTGATAGTGTGTTTATGAGCATATTTTTGGGTACTCATAGACATGTAAGCTTTAATTTATAAAGCAATGTATTATCCTTCAGCATTTAAAGTACCACAACATCTCACCATAGCAACTGATCAATGTGGTGATGACTTTTAAAACACATTAATAAATACATGAAATTAAAATCACACCCTAAGGAAAAAATTACCTCCAGTTCAACTTTTTAAAAATTCTGCTGAAGGTAATTAGATATATTTGAGAATACAAAAGTAAATAACACTGGAGATTTAAGGTAAGAGCACCACTGTTTTATTTTATGCCTATTTTTCTATCTATCTATCCAATTACCTGTGTTTATTATAAGATACAGTGCTATCAATTGATCAAAAACAAAATATGTCATCAATTGCCATAACACTGAATATATAAATAAGTGTCCATATATTATATGCTTGTATATATGCTCACATACATATTTTAAATTAATTATTAGTGCTTACTAAAAAATAAATTTAGAGTGAGTACTATATGATGAATGGCCGTCTTTGCTCTTGTTACATTCACAGTTCCCTTTGGAGTCAAGTGCCCGGATGCAGTTCCCTGTATGTGAATTGTCATGCCGTGGGTCTGATGTCCTGGAGGATTTCCTCAGACCTGATTGTACCACAGATTGTTCCCTGACCAAAAGTTAAGTTATATGTAAGGGAGGCCAGGTCTTTATGAGGAAGACTGATTTAGAAATTCTGTTAGCCTACCCAAGCAAATCTCTCCTCTTGAGCATTGGTTAACATGAGACAGACAGGAATTTTTGTAGGCAGTTGAGTGGAAAAAAACCCATATGATACACAGAGAAAGTATTCAAAACAAGCCATTCCATAGTAGAAACCAAGAATCAAGAGACCCTTAAGGGTAAAGGTAAGGTTAAAAAAGAAATAGGAACGTGAGAAACAGAGCAGTCCATTCCACAGCACCCACACTTTGTGAGCTGAGTCGTCAGTTACTTTGGTGTTGTTAGACCTGGTGTAGTAACATAAATGACATTTCACTTGACCTTGATGCTTTCATTAATTTGTTGTAGTATTTTCTTGCATTTCCTTTCTTTCATGCAGTTTTGCAAGAAAAAGCTCACACCTAGAGAGTTAAACTAAACACATTCATGTTGTTTGATATCTGAGTTAAACTAACAAAATATGTAGGAACCTACTTAAAAATACATATACATGTATATGCATTTATTAGGCAATTTACATCCTTCCTATTTCAGCCAAAAATTATTATAGAACACATATCTTATGTTGTTCAATCTCTGTGTTTCTGGAAAGAGCTTTAAAGGTGTTTTTCAAATTTTCAAAGTTTTTCAAATTTTCATAAAGGAGGTAGCAGGCAATTATAAGCTTCTCCTCACCAGGTAGTTATATTTACAGAAACATTGTAGAACTGTATATCCATCCATTCTAAATATTTCCTAGAACCTGGTGTTCTTGCTCAAATTTTAGGTCTGTTTTTGTTGGAGAAAGGAACAGCATGGAGAGCCATTATTAAGAGAATATTATTGAACTTCAGTTTTACTTCATGGTTAGGAAGAATAGCTCTTTTGGTGAGTGAAGCAAAAAGCAGGAGAAAGCAGACTGAAACTTACCTCTGTGAACTGGTCCAGGGAATTCAGAGACTTAATAATCTGATAAGATCTCAGGAGATTTCACATTATGCCTGTGTTCTAACCTACCCGCAAGCTCACGTCCGCTCCTCTCTGATTCATAGGAGTGGCACAATCCTGCTGTTGTATCAAATGATATCATGGAAAGTATTCCAAGAACAATGTTTATAAGGCCTATCATTTGGAAAGTGTTTACATTATCAGAAGTCATCTAGGCCAATCTTTGCATTTTTTTGTTGAGAAATACTCAATAACTTGCTCAAGGTCACAAAATTAGTTATAGTCAGATCTAGGACCACAATAGGGTGTTTTGTCCCCATTTCAGTTTTTATTCCGCTTCCTATGTTTTCTCTACCATTGCATACATGCAACCATTTCTACCTGATGACACACATCTTCAACTTCTGTTCACAAGGTTAATGTTTGTACTTGAATTAAAGTGTGGTCTGATGTAAGACACTGAAAAATACTGAATGAATACTGTTTCAATAATGAATATCGTATTACAATGCATCACTGTATGCCATCCTATAAAGAAAATAAACATAAAATAAATGACAAACCCTAAGGGGCAACTACTGTCATTTATCCCATTTTACAGAGGAAGAAACTGAGTTTCAAGGAGTTTGAATAAATTACGTTTGTAAGAGAATTTAACAAGATGGAAAATTGAGGCTTATATATCTATCTGATTCTTGAGAACTACCTCAGTTTATACTCAGTTTCTGCCTTGTCTACATTTATGCACACAGTCCAATTTGCTTAGACTCAAAATATACCTCTAAGTGGGTTGACCAATAATCTTTATTCTGAAAGTTTCTGCCCTTTGTTCTCTTCCATTCCTTTAATCTGAGGTAGTTTGAAGCAACAGTCTCTGCCAGAACTAATTCTTATCAGCTTGAAGCTTTAGCAACTCTCAGTGTGACCTTTGCTTTTGTGAGGGAAGATCTTGTACATCAATAGTATTGGAAGGATTATAGACTCTTTTGTAAATTTAATAGTATGCCTTCTGAGGAATAAATAAAGAGTTTAGAATATAAATTCACACAATATGCTGGAGAAGTAATAACTTCATGTGTTTCAAGGCATAAATCCTCCACGAGGATTGAAGGATTAAACTTGTGACAAAAAGGAGAAAATGATTCCTTTTAGAGTTTATGGACATGCTTCTCCCTATCTGCAAAAATGAATACATGAATAAAACACAGATAAATCAAAACAACCAACCAATGAAAATATGACATAAACCAATTCCAATTATTTTATTTGGTCAATCTTTCATTCAATGAATACTTTCTGAGCTCCAATATATAAAGAACACTAGGCTGAATGCTTCAGACTATCTGAGGCATTCATGTTCTATGCAACTCACTTAAGAGATTAGAAACTGAACTGTAGCACGTAAAGTGGTAATATGTGTAATAAGAGACATGTAATATTTACTGCTCTCCACTAGAGAAACATTAGTGTAGGTAGAGCAGCCATTATGATCAACTGCAATTTGAGGCATTCTTCCATAGTATACATAACCATTTAAAGTCCAAAGGTAGAGATCATATAAAAGTAAAACAGTATGAAATTACATATAACCATGATTTGTAAAGGTTTTTTAATGATATTTTCCCTTAGTGTTCTATTATGTTACTTTCTAAAATGATGCCTTTCACTTTTCTAAATTATGTTAAAATGAATAACACCTAATAATAACTCAAGAAGTATGAGGGATCCTTTGATAAAATTGTAGCTAAAAAAGCTGGATCTATGAGTTTATTCATGTAACTTTGTGGCTTGTAAATTTGAAGTGATTCATGCAAGAACAATAAAAATAAAACAGTTGTCCTCATAAATGCTTAAAAAGATATAGATCATTTAGTAACAGATTACTGTGATAATATAATTTCTATCTACCATCCTACAGCATTTCAGATATCCTCAAAATAGAAGGAAAATGTGATTTCCAGAATTAGAAGGAGTAAAAGCTGCTTGTATCTTTATTGGAATTATGAAAAATTATCACATCATTATTATAAAATAGTAGATTGAGTCCATATGGGATACTGATTCAAATATTTAGCAATCATTATTCAGCCAATTCTTTTTTCCCATTTGAAAACATATTTCACTTGTCATTTTGACTCAGATAAAATTTCTTCTTTCAGTAGAATGCCACAGTTGTCCCTGGGGAGTATAATCAAAGGGAGATATCATGAGAAATATAGCATGCGTTGGAATCACACACACATTCAGTGTGCAGACTATTGAATAAGGGCCACTGCACAAATCCCTGCTTAAACACAACAGGTATGTTCATAACATAAGAAGAAAGATAAAAAAGTGATCCTGGTAACTCGTTTTTTTCCCCTTAAACCAAATATGAATGTAATTAGAATTCTGTGACATAATTTTAGAAATACCTTGAAATTTGATATAAGTTTAACCCCTTAAAGAAAGATATATAGAAATCAAAGACAACTCTCAATAGTTTATTTATTACACATAATTTTGAATATCAATTCATGTGTTCATTAATTTTTTTTACTTCATCTCTCAATATTTAAAAAAGAATAAGACATGCCCTCTAAAATCAAATAAATCCAGTATAGCCAAAAATACTATATTGAAAGGCTACAAAGTGGGCATGAATTTCAACATTTGTTGGTTAATATTATATAGTTTGGCCCCGAATTAATTCAATAATTGTGTGTTAATCTCTAGATTTAATATCCTATAACATCTTGTATTTAGGGTTCCAGATGAACATGCATATTTTAGTATTGGCAATAAACACTTTAAAAAAGAAGGTCTGCTTCTTGCCAGCACTACATAAGTAATATAATTTCTTTGACCCTCGGTTTGTTCTGTAAACAACAAAAGACCATGTAGTTTTAAAATCAATCATCACTTGCATTTGAATAAAGGATGCAGCAAAGTTCCAGTTTCCTTTCCAGAGATAATAGCAATAGTGAAAGCTGCAGGAGTAAATACCCTCAAATTCACTGTGAATCCTTTGATGTGTAGTTCTGGAGTGCTTTGAACAATGAAAGAAGACTGATTGGTGTGTGTAATAGAAGTTTAATATCAATTCTTCTGGCATTAAAATAAAATGTTTTCATTTTAGTATTCAAATATTAGCTCACTGTGTTAAAGGTCTGAGTTGCTTTACATCACAAACTGACCCAAACTAATTTGTTTTTCAGATTTATGAGACTTTTTGAGTAACCACTGATGGCTTCCAATAGTTAGAAATAAGTTGGAGCTGAAATTGTTTTCTGCAAAAAACTTACCACCACCATGAAGCATGTTGCAATAAAAGTTTCAGATCAAATTCTGTCACATTTATTTAGTAAGCAAATGTGTGTGCACAAAACATGTACATAGATGCATACAACTTTTTCTGGAAAGTTGAGTTTCTGTTGTCAGCAATTAGGGCAGCCCCTTGTATGGCAAGTCTCTTTTCAGGATTTAATTTTCTTGTAGAAAGGATCAGATGACAAAATCATTTGTTACAGGAGCAAAGGAGAGCAGTGTTGTAAGCTTAGGACTCCATTACGGCCAGGGCCACCGGGCACGCTAAATTCTTTCACTTAACCGGGATGGAAGTTCCTACAAGTATTTCTTCATTATCTGAATAGTTTTACTATTTTATTTACTAATGAAAAATCATTTCTAATAATCATGCTAATTTACATTTTATTTACTAATGAAAAATCATTTCTAATAATCATGCTAATTTACAAGTTCTGTTTAATGGGGAGTTGATCTAAACGCAGTTCTAGTTGTAATTACATCTTTTAACATGTTAAATTAGACCAGTATGGAGATAATCTATAATGATATATATATTTATCTATATTTATATAGATAAATATATACACATGTGCCCTTTATATTGAAATATTTTAAAGTAAATATTAGGTAGTGTGATAAACAAGTGTTTGTTTTTGGTCTTTTAAACTGATTGACACCATGTCTGAAAAAGTGATTGCTGTCATACACAAAGTGATACTGTCCCCATGACTTCCCAGGAATCTACTGTTAACTTGTATTAAGGGAAATTCCACTCAATAGGATTTTCATAATGAACTAGCATCTTACATCCACCCCATGATGAATTTACCTAGATTTCTACTCAGAAGAATTTTAGCTGCTGGGTATGCTGTCTGTGTACTACCCTCAGCTGTTAACCATTTCAAGAATTGCCTCAGCGGAAAGAGCCACCTTAGCCCATGGCACACTGCATTCCTTTGGTGCCCACAATGAATAAACATTAAAAATTAAAGTCTGACTAGAAACATGAAATAACTTGGAAGAGCTCCATTAGTGGTTGTCTGAGGCTGTCCTTGGGCTTATACTGCTGTTCAGTTTCTCCATATTGACAAATCTCACCTCTTTCTTCATCCTTCTACATGTGTTGATCCCACAGGCAGTCCATATGTCATCTTTTCAGGTAATCCAATATATAATCTACTCCTTTGCTATCATTATCTGTCCATACAATCAATGCACATCAACTAGTGGAGCTAGAACACTATCACATCACTTATAGTGTATTAATATCTGGTTTTCCTGCATGGTTCCATGTCTTTCTTCTGAGTTGAACACAAGCTTTTTGAAGGCTGAGTGAAATTATTTTTTCATGGCCCCTGATGGATTAATACAACTTCTTTTTGGTTGTTGCCTGGCATGCTCTTTTTAATTTAATGCTAATATTTATATAATATACATATACTTGTATCATATGCATAAAATATATATGCTATATTCATATATTTATTATTATATATATTTCAATTATTTGTATATTTATATTATTATTTTTATTTTGGAGGTGTGCAGAAAGGTTAAAAAATTTCTTGAATATCTTCCAGTTAGTAAATATCTGGGCTGAAATACACTCTGATATATTGTGGAATCAAGATGGCCCTGGAGTAAACAGGAACTTTTTTTAAAACTAGAGATACACATATAAATGCTCAAATATTTGTTAAATAAACTACAAATTCCTCAGGTGCTTGAAACACAGCCTCCTTAAAAGTATCAAAAAGCCTACAGATCTTGAAGTGTATAAAAGTGTCCATTTAAGCATTAACATACCACCTATAGCATCTATCATTCTCTTTGGCATATGTCATCCTTAACAGAATTAAGGAATCTGCTATTTTAAATAAACAAACAGAAAATTGCTTTTCACTGAGGGTACAAATTTGTGCTAATAATTAAATACAAGATTTGCCGTAAAACTATTTTGCTCAATATTTTGTTCTCACAGCAAAAAGCTAGATTTTATGTCCCCCTGGAAGAGAATCTTAGTTGATATGTTTAATTTCCTGAAAAGAGCAATGTATTTTTATAGTGAAATATTAATATTAATAATATATCAAAGCCAAGAGATGTACCTTGAAAAGTACAGGTAAAGCAGAATCTGCTCAAGCAGAATAGTCCATAAAAAGAGAACTTGAAAGCTCATCTGGGACCAATGAAAGAGAAAAACACTGATCTGAGAGAAATCTCAGGGAGAAGTACTGATATAAGCAAACTGCCAGAGCAACCACCCCACATTCCTCTAGGATCCAGGGTTTTGCTTTTGTTTCTCCAGTTTTAGACAATTAAGTTGCAAGGTATCTCTGAGAAATTTTGAAGTCATACAGCTTAAACAATTTAAATCACAGTGGAATTCAGCATAAATACCCTAGAATTTAAAACACACATGCACACACAGGATTGCAAGCATTGATGTTTTGAGTTCTCAGAATAAATTATAAACCCAATGAGAGACATTTTATTTTTGTGTAGAAATATCTTGAATTAAGAAATAATAAAAATTAAATCCAGGTATTTGTGTGCACATTCACACACACACATTTTCACACCACATTACATACACACAAACACATGCAAAATACACATATACATGGTGTGCTTACACACACACATTCAAGATATTAGAGGTTTTCAAAGACCATCAACTTTTTTGACATGATTTTGGAGTCAATTGATAGATACAAAAGCATAATGGAAGAGATCAGATCACCAGCTTTATTAGTGATAAATGTTAGATTAAAATACGTGGCTCAGATGTATGCCAAATGGGCTTTCTAATCCATTAATAAGTGGTGGATAGCAGACTGGAGTGCCTATTTCATACAAGTTGACTTTCTTAAAGAAAATGCAAAAAAGTCATTGATTTTCTGAGTATTCTCACTGTCTTCATCCAGTGGCATTAATCAGGTAGCACAGATCTCCTCTAGGGGAAAAATAGAATAACTGTTGTGGAAAGCCAAAGAGTTTGATTCCAAGAAAGTTCCTTTACATGGAATGTGAGGAGTCAAGTATAATTGTATGTGTTTGTGTGTGTGTGTGTGTGTGTATATATATATATATATATATATTTGTTTTTACAGACACGTAACTCCTCCCAATGTTTTCAACATTCTTCATTTTGTTTCAGAATTGCTTATGAAGGTGGTTTTTAGAGTCTAATCAAGAGGGAATTGTAAGAAAACATATGCTTCTTGTATATATTTTAACTTTATGTTTTTACTTTATTATATATATTTAACTTTATTATTTTACCTAATATGTTGCTCTTTTTCTTCAGTGTTAATTATGTGAATTCATAGTATTCTTTTTTTTAATTGCAGTAGACTTGATATACAATATTATATTGGTTTCAGGTGTACAATACAATGATTTGACAGTTATATACATTACTAAATGCTCACCACAGTAAGTGTAGATAACATCTGCCTTCATACAAATATGTTATAATATTATTGACTATATTCCCTATGCCGTGTTTTTTATTCTCGTGATTATTTCATAATTGGAATTTTGTACCTCTTTGACCCCCTTCCCTATGGCAACCACCAATCTTTTCTCTGTGTGTATAAGTCTATTTCTGTTTCATTCATTTGTTCATTTGTTTTGTGTTTAGATTCCACATATAAGTGAAACCATATGGTATTTATCTTTTTCTGCCTGGCTTATTTCACTTAGCATAATACCTTTAGGTCCATCCATGTTGTTGCAAATCGAAAGATTTCATTCTTTTTTATGGCTGAGTAATATTCCATTGTATATATGGACCACATCTTGTTTATCTGTTCATCTTGGTATTCTTCTGTATCTTGGCTATTGTGAATGAGTTGCAAGAAACATAGGAGCACATGTATCTGTTCAAATTGGTGATTTTGTTTTCTTTAGGTATTCTTAAAGGATCTTACAAACCACTTCTCCCACCTATAAGCAGATTAAAAATTAAATAAATGTCCATAGGCCATGTGATGGCCTTTTTTCATGACCACAGGTGTTAGTGTTAAAAGCAGTATACACGACTTCCGGGAAGATGGCGGTGTGAGCAGGGCGGCAGAAATCTCCTCCCAACACTATATTTATCTATGAAAACACAGAAAATACATCTATTCCTAAAAGAGAGACGAGAATACACAGGAAAGCGCACAGCGTGCAGCTACACCCGAGAGGACTCGGCACCCCCAGAGGCGGGTAAGATACGGAGCCGCGACCCGGCAGGACCCAAGCACCCCCCACCCCGGCGCACCGGCGGGAGGAGAGGATTCAGAGCCGGGAGGGAGTGGAAGTACACCCCGTGAAGTAGCCAGCCCCGGTGATCTGCGCGGGGAGCGCTGACCCACATTGCGCAGTGCAGCGGAGATTGGAGAGACAGAGGGGCAGGATCTGAGCGGGGAACGCGCCAGGGGGATTGCAGCCGGCTCCGGGAAGGAAAACAAAAGTGCGCGCTTTCCTCAGCGGTCTTAAAGAGACAGGAGCCCAGTGGAGGAGCCGGATCGCCCCAGCACACTCAGCCCAGCAGGCTGGGAGTCCTGGGGAGTTTCAGACGCCTTAGCTGGCGACTGAGGAAGCGTAGCCATACTTAACACTTCTCACTGAGATCAACAGCCTCCTACTCGTTCCCAACCCTGCCAGAGCGAAAAAGGGCCCTGCGGAGCAGCACAGTCACAGCTGTGGAATAGTGGGGCAATAGCGCCACCTAGAGCATTCCCACAGAATCTACGTCCGGTGGGCATTTTTTTGTTTTTGTTTTGTTTTGTTTTGTTTTTGTTTTTGTTTTTGTTTTTTCTTTTCTTTCTTTTTTTCTTTTTTTTCTTTCTTTCTTTTTTCTTTTTTTTCTTTTTTTCTCTTTTTTTTTTCTTCTCTTTTTAAAGTCTTAAAGAGCCCAGCTGACATACGTGGCAACTATCAGTGACCAAATTACACAGCCATGAAAAGACAGAGGAATATGGTTCAGACCAAAATCAACCAGACAACCCCAGAGAGGGAGTCTGAAGGGATGGAAATGCACAGCCTCCCTGAAAAAGAATTCAGAATAAAAGTCATAACCATCCTGATGGACCTACAGAGAAATGTGCAAGAGCTGGGGGAGGAAGGGAGGGAACTGAGGAAAGACAATACAGAAATCAGACAAGCGATCGATTGGCTTAACAGCAGAATGGATGAGATGCAAGAGACTGTTAATGGAATAGAAAACAGAGAAGAGGAGTACAGAGCAGCTGAGGCAGAGAGAGATAAAAGGATTTCTAGGAATGAAAGAATATTAAGAGAACTGTGTGACCAATCCAAACGGAACAATATTCGCATTATAGGAGTACTAGAGGAAGAAGAGAGAGAAAAAGGGATACAAAGTGTCTTTGAAGAAATAATTGCTGAAAACTTTCCCTCGCTGGGGAAGGAAGTAGTCTCGCAGTCCACAGAAGCTCATAGATCTCCCAACACAAGGGACCCAAGGAAGACAACACCAAGACACATAATAATTAAGATGGCAAATATCAAAGATAAAGACAGGGTATTAAAGGCAGCTAGAGAGAGAAAAAAGATCACCTACAAAGGAAAACCCATCAGACTATAATCAGACTTCTCAACAGAAACCTTACAGGCCAGAAGAGAATGGCATGATATATTTAACGTAATGAAACAGAAGGCCGTCGAACCAAGAATATTGTATCCAGCACGATTATCATTTAAATATGATGGAGGGATTAAACAATTTCCAGATAAATGAAAGTTAAGAGAATTTGCGTCTCATAAACCACCACTACAGGATATCTTAAATGGACTGCTCTAGAGGGAAGCACACCTAAGGCTAAAAAGATGTCACCAGAGAAAAAAAAATCATAGCAAAGAAAGCAGACCATCCAAATACCAACTAAAGGCAAAGAATAAAACAACTATTATAGAAAGAATGGAGGAGGAGGAATAAGAAGGGAGAGAAAGAAAGAAACATCAGACTGTGTTTACAATAACTTAACAAGAAAGTTAAGTTAGATTGTTAGATAGTAAAGCAACCCTTGAACCCTTGGTAACCACGAATCTAAAGCCAGCAATGGCAATAAGTACATACCTATCAATAATCACCCTAAATGTAAATGGACTGAATGCACCAATCAAAAGACACAGAGTAACAAATTGGTTAAAAAGCAAGACCCATCTATATGCTGCCTACAAAAACTCACCTCAAAAAGATATACACAGACTAAAAGTGAAGGGATGGAAAAAGATATTTCATGCAAACAACAAGGAGAAAAAGCAGGTGTTGCAGTACTTGTATCAGACAAAATAGACTTCAAAACGAAGAAAGTAGCAAAAGATAAAGAAGGACATTACATAATGATAAAGGGGTCAGTCCAACAAGAAGAT
Source organism: Smutsia gigantea (assembly GCA_032199065.1). Taxonomy (NCBI): domain Eukaryota; kingdom Metazoa; phylum Chordata; class Mammalia; order Pholidota; family Manidae; genus Smutsia; species Smutsia gigantea. The sequence continues at coordinate 30,350 of JAVSCE010008559.1, read as the reverse complement.
ATAACCATTATAAATATATATGCACCCAACACAGGAGTGCCAGCATATGTGAGACAAATACTAACAGAATTAAAGGAGGAAATAGACAGCAATGCATTCATCTTAGGAGACTTCAACACACCACTCACTCCAGAGGACAGATCAACCAGACAGAAAATAAGTAAAGACACAGAGGCACTGAACAACACACTAGAACAGATGGACCTAACAGACATCTACAGAACTCTACACCCAAAAGCAACAGGATACACATTCTTCTCAAGTGCACATGGAACATTTTCCAGAATAGACCACATACTAGGCCACAAAAAGAACCTCAGTAATTTCAACAATATTGAAATCCTACCAACCAACTTCTCAGATCACCAAGGTATAAAACTAGAAATAAATTTTAGAAAGAAATCAAAAAGGCTCACAAATACATGGAGACTTAACAACACTCTCCTAATTAATCAATGGGTTAACGACCAAATCAAAACAGAAATCAAAGAATATATGGAGACTAATGACAACAACAACACAAAGCCACAACTTCTGTGGGACGCAGCAAAGGCAGTTCTAAGAGGAAAGTATATTGCAATCCAGGCCTATTTAAAGAAGGAAGAACATTCCCAAATGAATAGTCTAAAGACACAATTACTGAAATTGGAAAAAGAAGAACAAATGAGGCCCAAAGTCACCAGAAGGAGGGACATAATAAAGATCAGAGAAGAAATAAATAAAATTGAGAAGAATAAAACAATAGAAAAAATCAATGAAACCAAGAGCTGGTTCTTTGAAAAAATAAACAAAATAGATAAACCCCTAGCCAGACTCATTAAGAGAAAAAGAGAATCTACACACATAAACACAATTAGAAATGAGAAAGGAAAAATCACGACGGACCCCACAGAAATACAAAGAATCATAAGAGAATATTATGAGAATCTATATGCTAACAAGCTGGAAAACATAGAAGAAATGGACAACTTCTTAGAAAAATACAACCTTCCAAGACTGACCAAGCAAGAAACAGAAAAACTAAACAGACCAATCACCAGTGACGAAATCGAATTGGTAATCAAAAAACTACCCAAGAACAAAACCCCTGGGCCTGATGGATTCACCTCTGAATTCTACCAGACATATAGAGAAGAAATAACACCGATTCTCCTTAAAGTTTTCCAAAAAATAGAAGAGGAGGGAATACTTCCAAACTCATTCTATGAAGCCAGCATCACTCTAATACCAAAACCGGGCAAAGACCTCACCAAAAAAGAAAATTACAGACCAATATCCCTGATGAACGTAGATGCAAAAATACTCAACAAAATATTAGCAAACCGAATTCAAAAATACATCAAGAGGATCATACACCATGATCAAGTGGGATTCATCCCAGGGATGCAAAGATGGTACAACATTCGAAAATCCATCAACATCATCCACCACATCAACAAAAAGAAGAACAAAAACCACATGATCATCTCCATAGATGCTGAAAAAGCATTTGACAAAATTCAGCATCCATTCCTGATTAAAACTCTCAACAAAATGGGTATAGAGGGCAAGTACCTCAACATCATAAAGACTATATATGACAAACCCACAGCTAACATCATACTTAACGGCGAGACGCTGAAAGCTTTTCATCTAAGATCGGGAACAAGACAAGGATGCCCACTCTCTCCACTGTTATTCAACATAGTACTGGAGGTCCTAGCCACAGCAATCAGACAAAACAAAGACATACAAGGCATCCAGATTGGTAAAGAAGAAGTCAAATTGTCACTATTTGCAGATGACATGATACTGTACATAAAAAACCCTAAAGATTCCATTCCAAAACTACTAGAACTAATATCTGAATTCAGCAAAGTTGCAGGATACAAAATTGACACACAGAAATCTGTTGCTTTCCTATACACTAATGATGAACTAACAGAAAGAGAAATCAGAAAAACAATTCCATTCACAATTGCATCAAAAAGAATAAAATACCTAGGAATAAACCTAACGAAGGAAGTGAAAGACCTGTACTCTGAAAACTACAAGACACTCCTAAGAGAAATTAAAGAGGACACTAACAAATGGAAATGCATCCCATGCTCTTGGCTAGGAAGAATAAATATTGTCAAAATGGCTATACTACCTAAAGCAATCTACAGATTCAATGCAATCCCTATCAAACTACCAACAGCTTTCTTCAATGAACTGGAACAAATAATTCTAAAATTCATATGGAACCACAAAAGACCCCGAATAGCCAAAGCAATCCTGAGAAGGAGGAATAAAACAGGGGAAATTACACTCCCTGACTTCAAGCTCTACTACAAAGCCACAGTAAGCAAGACAATTTGGTATTGGCACAAAAACAGACCCACAGACCAGTGGAACAGAATAGAAAATCCAAACATTAACCCAAACATATACAGTCAATTAATATTTGATAAAAGTGCCTTGGATATACAATGGGGAGATGACAGCCTCTTCAGCAGCTGGTGTTGGAATAACTGGACAGCTGCATGTGAGAGAATGAAACTGGACTACTGTCTAGCCCCATACACAAGGGTAAACTCAAGGTGGATCAAAGACTTGAATGTAAGTCATGAAACCATAAAACTCTTAGAAAAAAACATAGGCAAATATCTCTTGGACATAAACATGAGCAACTTCTTCATGAACATATCTCCCCGGGCAAGGGAAACAAAAGCACAAATGAACAAGTGGGACTATATCAAGCTGAAAATCTTCTGTACAGCAAAGGACACCATCAGTAGAACAAAAAGACATCCTACAGTATGGGAGAATATATTCATAAAAAACGTATCTGATAAAGGGTTGACATCCAAAATATATAAAGAACTCATGCACCTTAACAAACTGAAAGCAAATAATCCAATTAAGAAATGGGCAGAGGACATGAATAGACACTTCTCCAAAGAAGAAATTCAGATGGCCAACAGGCACATGAAAAGATGCTCCACATCGCTAATCATCAGAGAAATGCAGATTAAAACCACAATGAGATATCACCTCACACCAGTGAGGATGGCCAACATCCAAAACACAAACAACAACAAATGTTGGCGAGGATGTGGAGAAAAGGGAACCCTCCTACACTGCTGGTGGGACTGCAAATTAGTTCAACCATTGTGGAAAGCAGTATGGAGGTTCCTCAAAAAACTCAAAATAGAAATACCATTTGACCCAGGAATTCCACTCCTAGGAATTTACCCTAAGAATGCAGCAGCCCAATTTGAAAAGGACAGATGCACCCCTATGTTTATTGCAGCACTATTTACAATAGCCAAGAAATGGAAGCAACCTAAGTGTCCATCAGTAGATGAATGGATAAAGAAGATGTGGTACATATACACAATGGAATATTATTCAGCCATAAGAAGAAAACAAATCCTACCATTTGCAACAACATGGATGGAGCTAGAGGGTATTATGCTCAGTGAAATAAGCCAAGCCGAAAAAGACAAGTATCAAATGATTTCACTCATATGTGGAGTATAAGAACAAAGAAAAAAACTGAAGGAACAAAACAGCAGCAGACTCACAGAACCCAAGAACGGACTAATAGTTACCAAAGGGAAAGGGACTGGGGAAAATGGGCGGGAAGGGAGGGATAAGAGGGAAAAAGGGGCATTACGATTAGCAGATGTAATGTTGGGGGGGCACGGGGAGGGCAGTACAACTCAGAGAAGACAAGTAGTGATTCTGTAACATCTCACTACGCTGATGGACAGTGACTGTAATGGGGTTGGTGGGGGGGACCTGATGAAGGGGTAGTTTAATAATCGTAATATTGCACATGTAATTGTAAATTAATGATAATAAAATAAATTTTATTTAAAAATAAAAAAATAAAAAATAAAAGCAGTATACATTGCCTCACCTTTATAAAGCAAAATGATTTTTGAACAAAAGAAACTGAAAAGATAAAACCTGATTCATTTACACAGAGGGTTTCTGAAAACTGTGGCTACTTTAACATCAATATATTTATTCATTCCTCAACAATTACTGAGTCTCTGCTCTATGCCAGATAACTTTAGTTATTACTAAGAATACAAAAGTAAAGAATATGGTGAGATATGTTACATAAATGTGGGACTGTAATATAATCTGGTGAGTGTTGAGAGGAATGCTCATTTTTTTTCCTGGGATATAGAAGGAATGTAATCTACTTCAGTCTAAATAAGGACAGTTTTGAAATGAATACTCTGCACCCACTCTCTCTTCCACATAGAGCAGTTCCAGTCGGGATGGTCAGGATCCAGGATGTTCCCTGGGACACATGTTCAGCAGGAGAAAGGGTCACCGGCTTGTATGGTCATGGGCTCTGTTACCTTTACTCCTCTGCCAGAAACTGGGTGCTAATCAAGGGTTCAGTACTTCTAGAAACTGGAAAATAGCCAACCGGACTTCATCTACCATGCAGATTGAACTCACCCCACGTCTTATATTCTACATTTAGGCATGAAGTAAGAGGCTGTCACATGCTATGGTCTTTGACCTGTTTCATTATGAAGCACTGTAGGAGGGGGAGTATTGAAAATTTGTCTGGGCAATGATAAAACCACTAGTTTGAGATGTATTGGGCTTCATCTTTTTTTTTCCTCTTTATATTTTAGTAATTAAGGGCATGAGTCACAAGGGAAAAAAATCGTAATTATGTATAGTGATGGATGTTAAAAGGACTTATTATTTTGCCCTTTTTGCAATATATACAAATACTGAACTATTATGCTTTACACTAGAAACTAATAGAATGTCATATGTCAGTTATATCTCAAAAAATAAGAGCATGAGTGATTTATAACATAAATTACAACATACTAGTGGAAAAACTTGAGCGGGAGAAGGTAAAATTGCATGTGTATCTATTATTTTAAGTAAGGTTTTTTACTGAAGAGTCTCAGCTTCCAGAACCAGAAGTATCTGGAAACAGTTACAGACCTTGAGTGGCAGGCAATGTAGTTTTCATTATAATGATTATCAGAATTAGTATTCATAGAAATCTTACAATGGGCCAGGTACTATACTAAATGATTTATTTACATGGGATATTTCTTTTCTCCTCCTAACACTTGAATAAGGATAATAATATTGATAAAATTTTAATAAATGTTTCATATGTCCCAAAACTTTTCGAATAGACATAAACTCTTACATTTAGTTCCAAGGAGAGTTCTGTGAAGTAAATACTTTCATTATGTCCATCAAACAAATGAGACATTGAGGCATAGAATATTAAGTAAATCACCGAAGATCACACAGATATTACTTCTAAGATGTTCAGACGTCAAAGGGTGTACTATAGAATATGATTTTTTTACAAACTCTCATGAACAGAGAACTGTAGCACAATAGTAATTTTAGTTTTAGAAATGACAGTGGGAAAAATCAGAGAAATATCAGAGAATGGAGAAAGGCAGGAAGCTACTTTGAAAACTTGAAGGCCTAACAAGTCTTATGTGAAAGGAAAAGGAAATGGAACCAGAATGATCTATCCAGAACTAACAGCTTTGAAACGTGGAGCTGGGAGACAGGAAGATATTTTATTCATGACAAAATCAGTGAAGATTACTAGGGCCCTAAGAACTCTAACAGAAGGAAAAGGCAGATCTCAGAGGGTAAACAAAAAATGTTTCCCTAGGGGGAAACTCTCTCCAAAAAGTTATTGAGAGACTGTTTCTTAAAGTTAAGATAAGAAGTCAATAACAGAGCACACAACTAGAGAAATTCTACTACATGACTGGGATGGTTACATTTGGTATTTATATCAGTTCTAAACAGCTTTGTGGAAGACTGGGAATTCTAGGTAGAACATTTTGGACAACAGCAGTAAATATAAAAGTCTGATGGAAACTCAGGTTTAAAAAAAACATAGGGTGAACTAAGCAAACATATAATAAGTGAGCCCAAAACTAAGTTAAAGTTTGGATTGATAGGAGAGTGTTCCCAATGTAGAAATATCCTACAAAGTCAGGTTATAACATTAGGATTTGTTTGAATAATAGAATTTTGTGCTGGTTTTGATTTCATATTTTATATTGTGGAAAAAATCAGTTAAGCTTTTTTTGACAGAGTATGCTAACAAAGCTTGTGTTTTTTTTGTTCTCCTAAAGCCTTAAAAAGTACCTTCATTCTCAAGCAGTTTACTGAGCCACCAATTGAAATGCTAATCTTATCCAGAAATACCCTCACAGACACACCCCAAAATAATGTCTCTTCTGAGCACCCACTGGCCAGTCAAGCTGACACATTAAATGAACCATCACAGTGTTAGTTGTTAGAATAATGCTGGGCACTAAAGCATTCCAAATCTCAGGGTCTCACTCCTATAACAAACCATTCTTAATGCTTACACAGATCTGCAGGGTGACTTGTTTGGCTTACCTAAGATTGGTTTGACTGGATGACTCTGCTCTGGGTTGTGGATCACTTGCCTTGCATGAGGCTACAACTGGTTTTATTCTGGCTCCTAGCCTGAAGGAGAGGTATACCTTGGGCATATGCTGCTCACAGCACAAAACCAGTCGCAAGCCTACTTAAGGACTCTGCTTGGAAAACATGTATTAACACATCATTGGTCAATGAAAGTTAAATATCCAAGTTCAATATTAATGGGACAGGTATATACACTCTACTCTCAGTGGGACAGAGATGAATATTTACTAAGCAATAATCTAAACTATTACAGCACAATAATAGGTTAAAAAATGATTAAAATTTCAAGGGTTCTAAGACCACAATTTTTTTTTTCCAGACTGAATAAATGTTCTTGTTTGAGAGCACTTCACACAGATGACAGTCAGTGGTTATAGTATGAATCACACCCATTTGGAGAATAGAGTCTCAGAGCCATGGAGGCAGCCTGTATTTAGAGTGTGCTAATAATCTAGTTTTATAGGCTTTAAATTTTACCCATCAGTTTCTGTTAGTTTAAATGGAGCATAATCTACAGTGCATGAGAGGAGTGGTAGAGTGAGAGAGTGACAGATACAGGGCATAAATGAGGATATCCAATTAAGACAGGTCAAATGAGGGTGTGTTAGTATGAACTGGCTGGATTTCTCGGAACTTCTGAAAATTAATAGTTTTGGGAGAGCTGAAAAAATTCAATATAAACATATATTAACAGGCACTTATTTATATACTTCCTACATTAAAAATAGATTTTATTTCACCAAAAACACATATGAAGAATGGAAAGAGAATCCATAGAAAGGAAGAAAATGGTATTTGTAACATATGATACCCCCAAAAAGTATAAAAATAGAAAGAAAGAGAGCCTAGAATATATAGGAACATCTCCTTTGTAGAAAAACATGCTAGACAACCAAAGGGAAAGATAAGCAAAATATTTAGCAGGCAACCCTTGAATGCACACATGTATGTGAGCATGCACACACAATTTAAGAAAGTCAATGATAATTTGAAAAGATATTCAGTAGTAAATAGCGAAGTGAAAATTAACTCAATGCAATACGATTTTATACTGATCAGACTGAGAAAAATGTAAAAGCCTGACAATGCCACATGCTAGCAAAGATGCTAATAGAAAATTTCCTACATTATTGTGGGAATTTTTCCAACCATTTTGGAAAATCATATGGCATTATCTGGAAAATTTGTAGTTGAACATACCATATGACACAGAAATTCCACTCTTAGTTGTATGCCACATACCCTCATTGTCCAATATAGTAGCTGGTAGCTACATGTGGCCATTTAAATTCAAATTTAAATAAAATCAACCCAAAATTTCAATTAGTTAATTATATTAACTACATTTCAAGTGCTATGTACCCATATATAACTAGTGGCTACCATTTTGGACTGCACAGAAAAGGACATTTCTGTCATATGAACACCAAGAGACATTTTACAAAAATAACCTTTGAAATACTATTTGTGATAGCTGTAGACTGGAAATAACTCAATGATTCCAGAATTTTAAACTGGATAGAATAATTGTAGTATATTCATACAATTCTTTATGGCAAAGAAAATGAATGAATTAGAGTTACACTTAACACACTGGATAAATAATTAACTGAATACACTTGATATGATTCAATTTATGTAAAATAAACTAAAAACCAAAATTGTGTTATATTGGTTTGGGTGGCACACACAGCTAGAAAATCTTAACACAAGTTAAGGAAATGACACACCTAGATGCACACACACACTTGTATCACATATAGGGGCCAGGGGTGGGGGGCGGAGAATGAATAGATGAATGAATGAATAATTATGAGAGGGATCAATATTATCCTAAAATTTCCAGACTCAGAGCTGTAACACAACTATCTGTGATAAGGACGGAGGGAGAAATGAGAAGCTTTCATCAGATATAAGGAAGGAAAGATGAGGAAATTAAAATAAAACATCCGTCAGGGAGTTATAAACTTAAGGCTGAAATCAGAGATTGGTTTGGGCTGAAATAACAGTTTTAATAATCAGCCACATAGGGATAACACTGAAGCTGGGAGATTATGTGAAAGTCTTAAGAACCAGGGTACAGTTAAAACCAAACAAAAGAAAAGAAGGAAAAATGAAAAGACAAATCCTGTCTACTGGACATGTATCAGCCTGCCCAAAGAAACGGACCCTTCATGTATTCAGTGTACCAGGCTACAGTTTTCCGAGGTCTCAGCGAAATAAATTAATCTGAATTTCCCCTGATTCTGAAGAGTAATACTGGCCTGAATCCTCTGGTTTTTCAGTTGTTACTCTTTTACAGACAAAAGAAGTTCTCTGGGAAAGCAAGCCTCTGTTGTACCCTGCCCCCTGGCCCAAGTCAGGCACACTGATCAACTCTCAATGTCTACTTTGTCTTTGTAGCAAGGATTACACATTGGAATTATAAATTCACAGTATGCATGTGACTGCTTTATTATAATTATCTCCTCCATTAAGTTCTACAAAAGCTAGAAATATGTCATTTTAACTCACCATTTTATTTCTAGTTCCTATGCAGAGGAGGAACAAAGCATGCACTTGTTGAATAATTGATTGACTGAAAACGAATGAATGAGTTAGAACCTTGTCCATTTGCACTTGTGAATCTCTGCGCATGATTCTGTGTGTTGACTACTTGACAAAAATGTGCACAGATTAAGGGCAGGGATGGAAAAGAATAGACTCTTCCTTTACTTCTGAGGTCTTTCTAGATGTATTCCATAATCGTGTACATATGCACCTCCTTCTCCAGGACACAACACAGGGACATAAATGCATAAATGTCAAAAAGAAGAAAACCAAGCCTAGGCAAAAGAGTAAACTATCAGTAAATTGAAGTCAGCCACCCTTGTCTCTTCTTTCTTTGCCTTTTTCTCCACATTTCCAGGGTGATACACTCAGTCTCCACTTTCCTTAAATTCTATTCTGTCCCTTTGGTTTTCATAAAACATTTGATAGGGTCTTCTAGTGGATTTATTTCAAAGTGTTATCATCCCTAAAGGCATTTTATTTTATCTCTTTAATTGTAGGATGAATAGTGTTAAAATAAGCATCTATGATAAGTACACACTAAATTTCCATCAAGGATTCCCTAGCACGAGGGAAAGGTAATGTAGATACATTTTAATTCTTCATTATTTTGTCTAAATGGCTTCTGAAAGGAATACACTGGTCTTGGAATTTTGGAAATGTTTTCCATTTTTCTTCCCTTTGCATTTTCAGGGTAACTGTTGTTAATCCCTAATCATTAAAGATTTTACACAATTAAATTTAAGGATTAGGCATTTACCAATTCCCAGATTTTGATATTAATCCAGGATGTACATAAATTGACATTGGCATATACATGCCTTCAACTCTACCAGATGTTTTGAGAAATCTTTGGAAATTTAGGGATTACCACCAGCATATTGATTTGGTGGAACTCATTTGGCTAGACATATGTCAGAATGAATAGGTTTATTCAGTTTTGACATAAAGAAATGTAGAAAAATTCATATAAATTTACCCGGTGTGTCTTGTAAGGCACTTTGAGTTCAATTGTTCTGAGATCAGATTATTGGAGTAGTACTTTTTGGACTTTAGTTCTAGAAAAAAATACAGTGTGGACAATAATTTCTTTGAGATTATGTTACTTCAACTTTAAAAAAGTCTCAGCACTCTATTTTCAAGTTGATCAAAAGGCATTTACATTTTTGTAAAAGCTTTAGTAAGATTAAGGCTGGATGAGCAGGCTTTTTCTGCAAGAGCTTTCTGGTTTCTACAAATTCTAATGAACCTTGAGCTTTCAGGTAAAGTTGATTCATGAAAGAGTCAATTAGGTTGTGGAAATAGAAACATTTAAAACAGAATAATCAATTACTGTACTTATCTCTTGTGGTTAGAGAAAGATATGCAGATATTTTCTAAGATTTTGGCTAAGACCATGAAGCTATATAATGCATTGCAATTTTGCCTCCTAAAAAGGAATCACATCCAAATAGCCTGGGTAGTTTCCTTCTAGGAGCCCTGTTTTAAACTATTGGATCATGATCTGACCACCTGGAAGATTTACTTTTAAATTTGCATCTGTAAAATTTCACTCTCTGTGTTTTAATAGTCTATCACTTTGATAAATGCATGTTATATACCCATTATTTCAGTATCCTAGAGAATAGTATCATCTCCCTAAAATTCCCTTGTGCTTCACCTAAGTCATGCCTCTTCTTCCATCTAAACCTGACAACCATTATTCTTTTACCTTTCTCCACAGTTTTGCATTTTCCAGCACATCACATAATTCTTTGTTAGACTGGATTCTTGCACTTGGCAATATAAATTTAATGTTCCCTAAGTCTTTTTTGTGACTTGATAGCCCATTTTATTTCATTGCTTAATACTATTTCATTGTGCAGATGTACTACAGTTTATCCATTCATCTATTGAAGGACAACATGGTTGCTTTCACTTTTTGGTGATTATAAATAAAGCTTCTTTAAACATTAATTTGCAGGTTTTGTTTAGATGAAAGTTTTCAACTCAGTTGGATAAATGTCTAGGATTGCAATTGCTGGGTCATATCTTAAGGCAATATTTAATGTTATGAGAAACTCTCAAACTGTCTTCCAAAGTGGCTGTACCATTTTGCATTCTGACTAGCAATGTATGGAGTTCCTGTAGCTTTACAGCCTAAACAGTACTTGGTGTAGTTATATTTTAGGGTTTTAGCCATTTTGATGAGTATGTAGTAGTATCTCACTATTGTTTTAATTTGAAATTCTCAAAAGACAAATGATTTTGAGCACCTCACATATAAATTATTTTAAGACAGACAGAACCCCTGCTTATTACTACCAGAAAAGAAATAGGACATTTGCTGGCCATCTACAATGAGCTTCTGCTATCTACTAGTGATTGCTGTCCTGAATTGTACAGACAACTTTCTCTCTCTTAAAAAAATATTTTATTATCTAAATGTGCACACATATACATGATATTTTAGGCTTGCCCATTAAAAAAGTTATTTGCCTTTCAAATCTCTTTATTCTCTATATTCCCTGTCCATACCATTAGTTTTCTTTAAACTCATCTGTTGCATAACCATTTCACCTGAAGAGTTTCCTCCCTAGGCCAGATGTTGCTGAGCACAAAATCATAGTGCAAATGATCTTGCCCTTCTGTCCTCTGCACCTCCAGCAAATAAGTAGCTAGATCTCGATTATTTACCAGGTTTATCTTCAGTCCCTTTGTCAAGACTTTAGGGGAATGTTGTCTTCATCAGGAACAATTTCTAATTATCTTCATTTTGTGATACTAGCAAACTGGGGAAGCTCAAGACTACATTTATAATTCAGTAGGGATTTCAAAATAGTGATATTATAACTGAAGAATTTCTTTTCATTTATTAGTTAGGATTACTTTATAAAAAGATAGAACTCCTGTGCTATGATTACAAAGTGACAATACAGACTAAATGCTTCATTAATTTTCTTTATTCTTGGCAGTTAAGATAATAATTGTTTCCTTATCATTCACTAACTATAGGTCATTTTTAAATATTATTGTGAAATAACAGAATTAAGTACATTAGCTTGGTTTTAATCCATTGTAACCATTAGTTTTACTGTAGGTCTTCAGTCAGTGGGAGGCCCTTTAATAAGCAAGCTCTTTTGACATGAACCCAGTGTTCACTGTAGCTTCCTTGTCCATCTATTTAGACAGTTTCAGAATCATCTTCTTGTACTGTGAAATAAATTTTGAAACCACAGTCTAGGTGCTAGAATTATGTCTTTCTACTGGATAGATCTTGTTTATAGGTCTTTGCAGTGGACAGAAGGGAAAAATACATAAACATTTCTATTTACACATAACGAATATAAATGTATACTACATAGTGTAAACACACATATATAAAATATGTACATGATTTGCCTTTAATTAAAGAACTAAAAGGTTTTTACTAACTTCCATAATTCTATAGACTATATAATTATAACAATGAGAATACTACAAATTCTATAATTTCCTGTAAGTTTGAAATCTATTATTTCTTCTATACTGAAAGTGCTGGTTCTCAGGTTCACAGTGGATAACAGAATAATATCTCATAGTAACTCATTTGCTTTATTAACAATAGACACAGATGTGTCTCAGAATACCTTTAATATATTACTGCCTCAACAAATGTAAAAATAGTTAAAAGTGTTTTTCACATATGTTCTCCTATTCTGTATTTTACTGACACTGATAGGGCAAATAACCATTTCTACCAGATAGCATCACTTTAAGCCTCTTTAGATCTGTTTCAGTCTTTGTGACTGTTTCTCTAGTATTTGGATGGCCTGATGCTTGTACTTGTAAATTTTTCAGAAAGGAGTCATAAGAACAGTATTCACCAAGTTGTTAAACATATTACTTTATAGTATCTTAAATGTGTACTTCATTTTATTCTAGTATAAAATATTATATTGCATCTTAAAAGGCTGACGGTGATCTCATTTAAATCTTGCCATGTGTTCTTTTGTACAGTTACTGTTTTTGTCTTTTTCACTAATGTCCAGTAATTTTACTTGACTGTATCTTGACAGTGGTAATTCAGGCTTAATATTTTCAATTACATAGTAAGCTGTTCAAAATATGGATTCAAATTATGTTTTTCTAATTTCAGGAATTTTTTAGATTTTATTTTTTATTTGTTCTATTTTTCTCTGGATTTATTTTTCAGAGATTTCTGTTACTGCACATCAAATATTCTTTGCCTATCATCCGTATGTGTCCATTTCCCTGGAATACCACTGTATTCTTTTCTATTTTAAACTGTGACTCCTTTCACTCTCTCCTATTTAAGGGATTAACTGATGTATTCATTCATCTACTTTTCCAAGTTACTATTCATTTGTGAACTTTTAAAAAGATATAATTCTTATTCAAGTTGTGTGACCTGTGAATGCTCTAAGTTTGTCTCACTTTTCCTTAAGTTTCTTACGTCATTTTATTAAAAATTTTTGTGGTGAAATGGTAGATCATTTGATTTGTTACGTGCATTTGTCTTTTAAATGTGCTGCTGTTGTCTTTTGGGTGTTCTTCTGCTCCTGTTCTCTTTCTTGTAATATTTTGTATGGTGTTTGACATTTTAATATACTTCCGTTGCTCTTTTTTATGTGAAAGCAGTTGTCCTAACCTTATAGAGGTTGCAGACACTCAGGGTAGCTGCTTCCTTCTCCTCCCACAGCTCCTCCCCCTCTACCTCATTCTTCTTTTCAGAGCCTTCTTTTTTGTTATTTTCAAAAATAGGGCAATTTGCTTTTTGCTTTCTGAGGTTTCATGAATCTACTTCTTTCTCCTACAGCTTTCCTTCTTCCTTTTCCCATCTTCTTTCCTTCTCTTTGGATCTTAAAATTCCTCCATTGCTATTTTCCCTTTCCTGATCAAGTTTTATTCTTCTACCAAGTTATTAAAAGATATCCTAAATTTTTCATGGAACATATAAATCAAAAGTAACAGAATTTTAAAGTATAAATGTTAAAAGTACAAAAAATTAAAAATATTAAAAGTATAAAAATATAGAATAGTCAAAGGCTATAAGAGTGATCATATATTAAAATACAGTATAAAGTCACTGCCAAGAAAAAAACTATAATGTCCTGTTATAGATATTGATGAATATACTTATGGAACAGAATGGAAATCCCCAAAATAAATGCCCACATATAACATGCATGACAAAGTTGATTATTTTAATTAAATGGAAAGGTAAAGTTTTATTTAATTATGCTGGCACAATGGAAAAAGTTGGATCTGTACTTTACACAATACATTGAAAATAAATCCTGATTGAGTTATATGTTGAAATCACCTTAATAACAACCATTAGCAATTAGAAGTCTTAGAACAAAATTTATAATATATGGATATGCAAAGGATTAGGAAGAAATTCTTAACAAGACTGGGAACCCAGAAATGTGTGTACCTATTTATCTATCTTATATATATACTTTTATATATAGAAAGAATGCATATATATGTATATGTATATATGAAAGACAGAGAGACAAGCTATATAATAGTATACATAGAGTTATTTTAATTTTTTTCTAACTCATGAAATTGTCAGAATCACATTTTGGCAGGCCGTTTTACATAATTTCTGCTAAAAGCATAAAAAAATTGTATTCAGATGTGACTAAAATATTTTGACATTGGCTATGAAAATTTTAAAAGAAATTCAAATAAAGTACATTTTTATATTGTTTAGTTATACATAAAATTATTTTAAATAGTTTATGAGAATTCATTTTTTCTACATTAGCCATGATTTTTAATTTCTAATAATCATCTAATAGATTTCAGTATTTCTGACACATTTCAAAGTTTCATTTTAGACAGATAGTTCAAATTCAAATTAGAAAGACAGCTTTTAAAATTTTTATATTTAATTGAAGGTGCACATTGAAAAATGTAATGCTTATTCCAAAAAAAGTGAAGATTAATTTTACTTAGATAATTTCAAATATCAAACAGCTTAACAGTCAAATTTTTTTATAGTTTCTGGGGTCCTAAAACTTCTGTAACTTCTAGACAGACTTGTATCTGCAAGGAGGACCACCACTTTTAAAAGTTATTTTAGATACAATTAATTTGTTTTACAATATTCTTTTTATCAAAACAAATTTTCTGTCTTAAAGAAGATCCCTACGTGTCTGATTTCTTGGTTTCCTTTCTAAAAAAAAGGGGCTTATATTACTTTGCTTCCATAGCATCAAAAGATGACATTGTCAAATTAGTACAAAAGAGCAACCAGTTAAGAGGAAAAAAATTTACGCTGAGGATGAATTAGAAATAATTAGTATGTAGAACATCCAAAGATAATTTGTAAATTAATCTGAGAGACATGCAACTCAGTAGTAAGAAACTGAGTAAAGGACAGAAGTAATTTATAGAAAAGCAAATGTGGATGGCTAATAGACATTCAACTTTCCTAGAAGTTAGGGAAATTCAAATTGACATACTAGCAAGATAACCTTTCCTCAAAGGATTACTATGAGAGTCAAATAAAATGATTTAGGTCTGTCAGTTTGATCTGAGTTCCCTTTTACATAATCACTACATCACTCAAAGAAAATAATTTTTGTTTCCTTATGATGAATACCACATTGTTTGACAGTTCAGTGTAAGAGCTACTGTTTCATGATACCATGTGATATTACAACACTTTGTGTATTTAGACTCAATGATCTTTAAGAAATAGCTTTCATTTTCATGTTGTAAAAAATGTAAAAGAATATGAGCAGTAAAGCCTGACTTTTGAGAAAGTTGTTCAAGAAGTAAATCCTTTTAATTTTCGTTCACATTTTATCAATCAGAACTAAGTCTCAGGGTCACCATAAGCTTCAAGGGAATCCAGGAACATCATTACTTTCAACTGGACACAATGTTGCCTTCCAAAATGTTGGAGTACTATTATTAAGATTCTAAGGGATAATGGGTAGGATATTTCTTTGTCTAAAAGCAGTGTCTGTCTCCTTGTGTTTAAGATTACCAATTTCAGCCACATACTTTCCAAAAGTACATTCTAGATTTTGCACAATGCCTTTCAAGCTAAGTAATAAACACAAAACTTTCTATGGTGGAATTTCAAATATGATAGTTATAGACATTTTGATATGTGATACAGACATTTCCAGTGAAACAAATCCTAGCAGCTAATCAATGGGAGATGAAGTGCATCCACTGTAATATTGGGAAGGAGGGATGCATCAACCGTGATGGTATTTTGTTCAGTGAATGATAACACTTTAAAAAATATATAATACTGTATAAATAAAGATATATTTTGTTTTTAGTGTATAAATTTAGTATGCATAAATATTGTATATTTGAAAAGCCACATAATATTCTGTTGAGAAAATTGTAGGGCTTTTTAAAGTTTTAATCATGGTAAGATTTAAGTGTTCTTGTGTGGAATAATACTGTCTCATCCTTAGTAATTACTAGATATTGGTCATGATATTGACAGAGTACCTTTAGGAGGTAACAATGCAAAAGAAAATTAGAAGAAAAATATGTCTGTATTTATTTAGCAGAATATAGTTATTAGTTAAACAGTAACAGAATGTCTACAATATAGATTCACACATAGAAAAGCTGAAAGTGACTTTCATTCACCGTTTTCATTTACTCTTCTGTCAAACACCCATTTACTGGAAGCATTTGGCATGGACTTGGGAAGGTCTTTGACAGAATTCTGAAGTAGGTTTTGCTCTTAGGACACACTCATCTTCCATTTTGTTACTCTTTTTTTCCACAGGCATTATGGCAGAAAGTAGAGATGAAAACTGTGTCACACTTGTATGGAGATTTATCAAAACTCCTCACTTCTCCATCTTTTCATTTCCAAATCCAGAAATAAAAGCACATTGGATGACATTAATTATTGGGAAGCTTAACAAAGCAACAGGTTCTTAATGTATAAAAATAGGATATCCATTTAAGCCATTCCAGATTATTTTTCTTTACACCCCCACAAGTATTAAAATATATACACAACAAGCTATAATACATTGTAGACACTGTCTTTTCTGAAGCACAGAGAAATAAAAAAGATTTCTTTTGTCCCCACATTTCCACATAGATGAGGAGAGTGTTTTGTTGTTGTTGTTTTTTATGTTATTGTATTTTGTTTGTATCATTGTATTTTGTTTTTTGTTACTTTTGTTATTTTGTAATAATCTTTGATTCCAGTATACCTGGGATTGTTTTTACACTTTCTCTTCTTACTCTTCTTCAAAGGCCAATGGTAAGCAGATTTTATTTGAGCTGTAGAGTCTTAGTAATAAATGTCTTTGGCTGATGTCCCTTTTGACATTTATGACATGCCAAGTCAAACTAGAGTTTTATTAAAGCTTTCATGCACACTGCTTTTATTTGATTAATTTGCTCCATTTTTATAATTTCAATATTTACAAAAGGCACCTAGTCAGTAGAGTTTCTTGATCCATATCTAAACTGTTCAGTTTCATTTTTTTTTACTTCTGACTTTATGTATTTTTATGATCTAGACTCAGGTGACAAATCACAAGAAGTTGTGCCATCCCCCACTACGATGTTCAGTTGTATGTAATTTTGATGAACTAAAATAACTTTCTGTTATTTGGAAAATGCTCAGCCACTCAGCCTCCCAGAGATTTTGCCAAGGAACAACATCCACTCTATAGCTTTCTAGTCTTATAAGCCTGGGAGAATAACTCTAACTCAAGGGGAATATACTCTTACTGCTGTGCTTTTGACTAAACTCTCTCAAATCAGCTCCCTCCCACCCCCTGACTCTGCTTCCATGAATCATATCTCCACATCTGCAGTTGCATGTTAGAGATTTATAACAGGGCACCCTGACTTGGCACAACATTCTCCAAACAATGTAAATTGAAACATTTAAAAATATTCCTGAATCTATTTCTAATTCTGTGTCTTTCTGTTTCTGTTGATGGAAGAAAGGTCTATGGATCAAAATATCAGGGCTAACCCTGACTTTCTCCCTTACAGAGATATTTAAAATAATCTCTGACCACAAGCCTTCACCATCCTCACATCCCCACCTTTTCGCAAAAAAAGTTTTACTCAACTAAACGATACTCCATATAACACATGTATATGGACACAGAGGCAAACTGTTAATTTTTAGTAATAAGCAGGTAATATGAATTTTGTCATTCATTACCATTGTGATAAGTAGATATACTTTGATTCTATGAGGAAAGTTTTCCACATTTCCTTTTTATTCATGCAACAAATTTTATTTAATAGACAAAACCTATGGTCTCTCTGAGACATGTGATGAAGAACAAATGGGGAAGATTACCATCTTCATGAATCTTACATATAATGGGTAGAAATATATTAAATAATACCATCAAATTACTTAATTATAAGAGAATCGTAAGTCACAGTATAGGATGTAACAGCCATGTGTGACATTTAGATCAGTCATCATTTTGGAAGAGCTAGTTGAATTAAGACCTGCGTGATTAGATGGCAGTAGTTAACCAGACATAACAAAGTATAAAAAGTCCTCAAGGCAAGAAAATTTTTGTCACATTTGATGGGTGACATACCCTCTGCCTGGGACAAAGTGAATGTAAGTGACCTTAAGTCTGGAGTTTTGTTCTTTTGTTTATTCCCTTGGAGTTTTGAGCTCTCCTGTGATGAGCACAAATCCTCTCGAATGATCTCTTCAGAAGAAGGAAAACATAGTCCACCACAATAAAGCAATCAATTAATCTTGAAAAAAAAAGTCTTACTTAAAAATACACTGGTAACAGTGCTCCTTTAGACTTTTTAAATCATATTAAACAATTCGATGCAAACTTATAAAGATTTCACTAAATTTATACCTATATGAATCTTGGCACTAAATTTATATGTTCTAGGTTCTTTTAGAGTGACTAAATATATATATTAAACTAGGGGAGGTTGCCACACCTAAAGACATTTTATGAAAATAAATTTGAAAAAGATACATTATGGACCTGTTGTTTCCAAAATAACTAGCTTTATGTATTTATCTTTGTAAAACAACTGGATGGTTCTGTGCTAAATATAAATCTCAGGTTATTTGAATTTATTTTGTCAAAAGCACCAGTGTAAATAATCCACCAAATACAACCATTCTGAAAAAACTCAATACATTGCATGTTCACATTGGTAAGCACCGTGTTATTGGGCAGTGATAATTAGCTATTATAACTGTTTTGGAAACCAGATTGTTCAAGTGGATCATCATGTTCTCTGCATTGTAAACATCAGATCGAGACAAATGAATCCCTGCTTTTCTCTTTGACTTTGCTAGTTTCCTAAGAATGAGTGTTGTGATAATGACTCTCAAACTTCTGTAAATTTGGCACAATTATATATATTAATGCTTCCTTTTGATATTTCTAATTCTATTGAATCACTTACACCTGTTTTCTAAAGACATTTAAACTGTTTTTTTCTCCACCCTGTAAAGTACTGTGTAGTTACATGCATTTCATCCACAAGTCCATACTTTTTATCTAATCTATTTTCTTGTACACATAAATTATTTCATATTTCTCTTATAAATATCTTTTAATCCTTAAATATGACTGCATTTTACAAACACTCTATGTACAAAATTATATAACTGCAGCTACCAAAATTTTATTTCCTACCACTGTGCTTTTAGTGTAATTTAGAAGGATGCACATCTATATTCAATGTCAGAAAGAACTGAATGCAAACAGCAGCAAAATCATGTAGAATAATTTCCAGATATACATGTTTGTGTACAGTTGGATGCTTTTGTCCTAGGAGGCAAATATATTTAACTATGCAAATGCAATTAGTTTGAAATTTTTAACATGCCGTAATTTAATAAATTGTGTATCTGAATTTTTAAGCTTAGTTTTAGAAGTAAACTTTGAAATGCTCTTCTTTAATAATATTTTGTTTTATTTATGAAAAGACTGGACTTATTTTTCTTTCTCTCTCTCTTTTTTTCTTTGACATTTAAGGAGAGAGTGAGGAGGAAGCTATGTCCTTTTCTCTTTGCCCATGCAATTATCCAGGAGGACACAATGCTCACAGATCTGCGGAGTACTGAGCCATCAGTATTTCTGTCTTTTCTGCAGGATCAGTTACATAAGCTAGCATAGCATAAGCTCCCACAGAATTAACCAGGTTCTTCAAAAATTGCATGATTTGCTATACAGAGTAGTGGATTAAGTTTGAAGCTGCTCTGGCCTTCATCCTGAATTTGTCATTCTCACTCTTTGTACAATTCAGGTCAGATTGCAACATACACTTGCTTTAACATTCACGGTTATACAAAGAAACTGTTCTTATGGATGCTTTATACACTATATGAACATTTTAAGGTGATGAGAAAGTCAGCACATCATTTTTGCAACATAATATTTAACGCTAAAATAATACTTCTGACAGAAATTTGCATAAGCTGTCTCTAGCCTGTATTTAAATAAATTCAAGTAAGAAGCTTGCTTACCAATGATCATGACTTCAGCCTGAAAGTGACTTTCCTTTGAAAGATATTAACCTTATTAAAAATATATCTAAGCTTTTAGTTATTATTTTGATAGTTGAATGAAAATATTGATTTAATTTTTTGTCAAGTATTAGGTTAATGGTTTAATTCTGAAAAATCATATTTCCTGTTCCTCTGTAAAAGAAAAAGACAAGTTAGAAGTATTAACATATTTTTTTTTCTCATGGTCCCATCCGTGGCAAATTATAAAGGAAAGAATTGAAATCCAACACTTTCTGAATCAAGAGCCTGTGTTATGTGCATGTCCCAAATAAGTTACTAGTTTGGGTTGATTTAAGTTGGACAGACTTTGTTTCTTTTCCACTTAATATATTACCCAGTCTTATACTCCTTTGATATGCAGCATAAATCTTCTAGATTTGCAAGGTCTAATTAACACATAATTTAGTAATTATATGTTTTGTCACATTTTACTAATAACTTTATGTTTTTATGATCATGAATATGCATTTAAATACCACAGCTAAAATTTTCAGAATTTCTTTTCTTCTAATATAATGTACCTGTTGATTCTCATTCTCATCACAGGGCCTACAGGTTGCCAAAACTGCCTTTTAATATCAAAGTGAAGCTGCACATGGTATCACATTTGTTAATATAAAGTTTATTTGTTAATAAACAAGACCATAGTTAAGGAAGATTAACTACTACTCTATCTCTAGTTTATGTGCTTCCCATGATCCCACCTCCTCATGTGACATCTAATGCCATTCATTATCTGGTGTCCTTTGCCCTTCCTATCTTGTCTTTGTGACCTTCTACCCTGTATTATAATGTAATAAGTCTAAACTGCCCAAGGTTTCCCAAAGATCCCATCAGGTTTCCTGCTTATGATCCCTTTTGTTCATTGGAATGTGTTTTCCTTCCTGCTTCTCTACCTCAATTGTCAGAACTCGTGACCCGCAAGATTTTTACTTGGCTTCTCTGAAATGACTCTAAATGACTCTGAATGGAAATGAATTGACTGGTTGTAAGACAGTTTAATTAATAAGTTTCAGCACATGGAATGGAAATAAACAGACTGTTGCAAAACCATAACTAACCAAAATGTTCTAATAATTGAACTGTCTGGCAAGCTGAGATTAACTGAAAGACTCATTGTTTCAGGATTTTTTTTTAATGAAAATATTTCTTAAATATATGTAATTAATTTGGATGTTTTAGTGTGCATGTATTATGGGCAGAATAGTATACTTTTCTAATTATATACTATTGGTCCTTTATCACTCAGTATATACACATTCCGTACAATTTTGATTTCATGCCAGTTTGGGTTGTTTGTTTTGTTCTTAATTTTATCTGTCCAGTAGGATGTAAGATATTTAAGAGAATGAAATGCCTCTCATATTAATCCTTCATTGAGTCTGTGGTCTTAATCAAGAATGGCTCACTTCCATGTCCATATTCTAATGAAGAGAAATGAGAGTAGAAAGAGGGCATGTCTTGCTACATGTTGGGCTGGGAATGCGCTCAGCTCCTGAGGGTTACTTTTGATACTTTCTACATAGCCCTCTTTACAACATGTCAGTTTTCAACAGGAGGGTGTCCACTGATGCTTCTTTTATATCTTTTAGGTCTCCCCTAATTAAGTCAGGTCCACCCAGAATAATCTCTTTTGATTATTCAACTGGTTAGAGCTAAAATCATTAAAGTGATAGCTTATGGTCACATGCCTGTCCCTACTCAGGAGAAGGGCCTTCTGCAGTACAGGGTACATCCACCATGAAGCCGGGAGTCTTCACAATCATATTAGAATCCATCCTACTTCCCTTCTCTTAAAGCTTTACCTTTACTATTGAATATATAGTAGATGAAACAAAATTTTTATTCAACCTAGGACAAAAATCTTAGTTACAATATTTATTTTAAATATATGCTATCAAGCTACATTTTTTTTTATGATGGTCAGATTTCTTCTGAATTTGACAGCTCATACATAAATTCAACCATTTACTTATTTGTAAAACTTTACAGAGTTCTCACAATTCTAATTACTTGAATTTTCCAAAAAGAAGCTAAAGGTACTAGTGGCTTTGGTGACATTTAATTTAATATTGAAAGGAAGGTAAATTCTTTCTACTCACTGTTTCTTTCAAAAGGACAAAATCACCCCAGATATATCTAATTTTCAATTAAAATGTATCATTCTTACCAAATAGATTTGAGCCTTCACTGGATAGGATGCTTTATTAAATCACCCGAGTCATTAATAAAATTTCACCAAGACCTGATGTCTCTATTATGTGCTACTCTCAAAAAATGCACTTCCTTTCAAATACTTTAAATGGCTCTGAACCTAATAATAATGTAGAATGCTCTCTTCTTTTCACGCAAAAAAGTATTTCAACAGGAATAACACAGGTCAGGTATATTTAAATTTTTCACTGTGCATGTATGTGTGTGTTCTAACCCTAAGGCAAATGCTACCATTTTATTTATTTTGTTATGGAATATTTGTAAAGTGTCAATGTCTGATTTCAAAGTCAAATGGAAACTTAGCGAACATTTCAAGATTAGAACCTCTATATTTGTTGTTAATTCTATACTTTTATCTTTATCTCTTTACCCCAGAACTCTTCAAGAGATATGGTAGTGATAAGATATGAAATACAAGTCATTATTCAGTTATTTAGGTAAAAAGGAATCTCTTTGAAATTAGAATAAAATTAGAAAAATTTTAGCTCAAATATAGAAAAGAGTATGAACACAGAGTGAGAACTGCATTCTAAGTTCAGAAAGAGCAACCAATGATGATGTCTGCTTGAGACTGGATCACTGTATTTTACTGTATTGTGTCCAGGGAAAAACACATTAATGCTCTTCTAAAAAAGAGAACAGGATAGTCATAAGGATACTTTCTAGGACCATGTATACAGGTAGACCTGGTCATATTAATGCAAAGAATCGCTTTAGATCTACTTGTAATATCATGGTGCTATATATGTTAAACTTAGCCAGTTAAATAGGACTTATCAACTAGATATTCTGACCACATGGACTAGATATTCTTAGCATTAACTCAATGCTATGTTAATTTTGTCAAACCAAACTTTGTGGAAGAGATTTAGACAGTCTAGCCATGTGACAGGAAATATCAAATAAGCCAGCCATTATTGAGCATTTATAATCCAGCACTCTGTTAGTGTTTTCCATTCATTGTCTCATTGATGCACAAAATTCCATGAGGGAAGTAGAATTATCCTCACTTTATGGGTAAGGATTGTAACAAAAGATCATTTTGCTAGTGTTAGAGGTAGAATTTGGACTCTGGATCAACTCCCTTCTAAGAACATGCCTGGATCTACTACAACAGGCACATTTTCTAAAACAACAAATAAGAGAAAGTTTAGCAATAAGTCTTGATTCTGTTTAACAAGAGCAGTCCTGAGACAATATTTCCTACAGGGATCATTGTTCTTCTGCAGGATACAGAAGAGAAATCAGGCAACCTGGGAACCCTTATAACATCTCCCAGTTAAAACACATAATGAAGATCACACCAGATTTTCCTTTGTCTGGATCAGAATAGATCCTTGAATCTTGTAAAGAGTTATACTTCCAGGGAGGAATATAGCCACGTGTTTGGTCTGTTCTGAATTACCTATTCAACATTGGGTCTTATCTTCTGGAGTTTCCTTCAGCCAAGTGGGAGTTGCTTACCAACCTCTCCACATCTTCCATCCATTAAGGTTTGCCTGAAATAATATTCAGTATTGCCTGGAATAGTCAGTGTCATGTTGTATTGTTTTCCCCATTGGATATTTGACAGACCTAGCAGACTCCATTGAGTCTATTTCACATGAGGATTTTATTTAAATGTAAAGCATAAAGAACAGCAAGAGAAATAGAATTCAGGCAAGCATCCAAGATCTGACAAACAATCATTGTGCACCTGAATTACACTGAGTCTTTGGCTGAACTGCTAAGTTTGGGTGAGGCATCTTAGATTCAGGCGAGCATCTTGGCAAAAACTCTAAGTTTTTTGACAAGTCATGCCTGTCAAACTATTTGAGCCATCAGTAAAGAAATTGTGGGTGGAATAGGATCACTAAGAAAGTTTCTGACTTTAAACAGTGTATCATTCAAAAATCCTATTGCCTTTTCTTAAAGAAGGGTAAAGAAACAAAGGAAGCATCTCCAGGGATGTATCTTTGCCATTCCACCTCAAAATGACCTCTGTATCTTTGCCATTCCACCTCAAAATGAGCTTTCTTCAGGGACCCAGCATTATATTATGGAGCCATTTGAAAAAATCCATTAGTTAAGGTTGGACTGCATCTGAGTTGTTTAAATTCAATAATCTCTACATTTAAAAACCTCAAGAATTCCAGGACATAGCAAGGGGAAACTTTGGGTCACACAGTTATCAGAGGTACATTGACATGCAAATGGACCTTGTTTATCTGATGGGCCTAATTGATATTGTCTCAGTCTGTTTCAAATATGGATCATACATGTATGCTCTACTATGATTGTGAAATGTAGACTCCAGGTTTGAGACGTGAATTAGACATGTATTTAAGACATCCCAATTAAGCATAAGGATTAGGAATTATGTCTTTATGGATAAGTTGGAAAATACATTTGGCTGTAATTCTGAATCTCCCCCTTCAACCTCCCAAGAAAAAGCCAAGAATTAAATCCAAATAATGTGCCATCAACTTTTTGCTTTGTGTATATCGTTCTTGAATTTTCAACTTTAATTGAAACAAAAAAATACTAACATTGTCATATAGTGACATGACATTTTGGTCATGTTGACCAAAAACTGGCACAAATCTAAAACTCAGCAGAAAATATTCAGAAGCCATTTGATTATCTTTCCCAAAATGTGAAATTAATCATACCAGGTCACAATAAATAGTAATGTCATTATTATGTGAATAAAATTAATTATAGATTAGCTTTCACAAACTACTAATTCGTAGACATATATTCAAATGAGGGTTCACAAACCCTGGAGAAGGGAGTTATAAATTTGGAAAAGGAGAGAGCTAGAATTGGTGTTGGTATACATTGAAAGGATCAGTATAAACTGGAAAGCTGGAATATAGTTGATAGATGTAGGAGGAGATATAGACATGCCTATGTGTTTTTTTCTAGCTCTGTCTGCTAAAAGCACCTGGAAGTAAAGAAACTCTGATACGATGAGCATACTTACCCACAGATCTTGATTTCTGTATACCATTCTCCAGGGCTCCTTGGAAATGGCTAATATGAAGCATGCACTGAAACAAAGCAAATTCATTTTAAAAAGGAAGAAATAAAGGAGCAGTGAGGTTATGTCATGTGTCACAAGCAGTGAGGTAAAGTCACAAACAAATCAGTGGTAAAGAGAACATGTATTTCTGTTTGAAAGAGTAGATGCTGGACCAGACTGTGTGTGTTAAGATCCCAACATCCTTCACCTACCAGTTTTGTGACCTTGGGCAACTCTGTCAAACACTAGACCTTAATTTCCTGGACACAAAATCTGTATAACAATAATAATATGTACCTCATAAGTAAGGTTATTGTGAGGAACTAAATGAAACACAAAAAACACTGCACATTGTAATCACTGTGTGTGTTCACGTTTTTTTGCTATCATTATAATTGTATTATTACAATGACTGTTTCTCTGACTTCACAATACATCCACTTTCTGAGAAAAGACACAGAACTGAAACATTACCAAAGATGAAAACTACATCAAGAAATAGAATTAAAAATCTCACTTTGTGTTTGTGAGAAAGCGAGGAAGGTAATCTATCTACATAGAGTGTGAGAATTAGGGAAGAATGGGAAATATGGCTTGACAGTGGTATTGGGACCCAATTATACTGATCTGGAAGAATGAAATGCACGTGATTTTTGGAAGAACATTTTTGGGGGAAGTTAACTTAGCATCAACTTGCAGGATGTTTTGGTGTGGGGGGGGAAAAATGGAATTGCATTTATGTCATACAAGGAAAAAGGATAGTCATTGAATAGTTAATAATCCCTAAATTGTATTGGGAAAAAATAAGACAACATGAATTAAAAATAATTGGAGATAAAATGAAATACAAACTAGGAACATATCATAACTGTAGAATATATAAATTTAATCAATGAGTTTTAGCTTTATATAGTAACTTAAATTAGTCTAATAGATGATTTCATATAGAGACTATATAGGGAAGGACTTTAATTGACATATGTCTAATTCATAATAATTAGAAATCTACTCTTTCTTATAAATAATCAATGTGCTATAATTATTTAAGTTTCTCCTCCTGGGTATTTTTAATAATCTCCTTTAGAATCTTTACTCTGTTAATTTACTTAACCATATTTTTTCAGTGGCAATGCAAGGAAAAAAATCTGCAAAGATGATCCAAGTGAACAAAATTGACCTAATTATTTCAATATAGTTTCATTTTTAAAAAGCTGGAAATGACAACACAATACTCATTTATATTTTATTTCATCATTTTTTCTCTTCACTTTCTGCTGGCACAATGGAAAGTCCAAAATATTAGGGGAAAAGGAAGAAGTAAAGGTTAGAAATAATGAGCAAAATGGACAATCACTCCTAGATAATTGAGAGTGAACTAGTTGCACTGAAAGTAAGGGGCAGCATCATTATGCCCATATTTCTGCAAATATATGTGTGGGTCACTAAGCAGTATTGCTACCCATATCAAAGTGTGAAGCACCGGTCTCTAGAATAGTACAGCTAAAATTGGGGGTTTAATGAAGGTTTAAATGGGAATGAAACTTAACAAACCTTGCAAGTGAAACTCACTTGACCCAGAAGTACTGCTCCTAGTTCTGCACAGTCGACGAAAGGCATGAGAATGAGAAGGAATACATTACTAAACGCAATTTTGTCCTTTATATATATTTTTTGTAATTCCTGTTCTATTTCAGTCTTCTTTTTACAACACATGTAATGTCAAAAACATTGCTAACTAAAAGATACTGTAATAGCCAGATCCCCAGAAATGATCACCATAAAGGTAGGAGAAAACAGCCTAAAAGGATAAGACATAGTATTGTAATACAAACAGAGCCCACTTCTAAAAAGAGAAAAAAATTCATTGTAAATACTAATTAAATAATATAATCATTCTTAAATGTGATAGTGGTTCCCTAAGTATTGTGACATCTGCAATGTTTCCATACCCTAGTCTCTGATTTTCACTCTGTTGTCGTCCTCAGAAAAATGAGATGGATCATATTTCACAGTTCCAACTCTAACTGCAAATGCAATGTAAGAAATATTAGATTTGCTAGAAATTGTCAGTTGCTCTTACAACTACTCATAAAAATATGAACTCCAATTACCACTGACATTATCACCTTTGGGTATTAGGTGTGTGTACCTCCAGCTAGAGTGATATAATTTATATAAAATATTAAGTCACTTCCTGTAGTCTTCTTCCTAACTTTAAGTTTTCTTTCTGTTATGTTTAGCAAGAAACATTCAAAAATCTCATATACTGTGAATGTACTTTGAAAGGTATTACAGATACAGAGGGGAGATAGACTAAATCTGTGGTAAGCTGTTGAAAAAAGTAGATATAATTTTGAAGTAGTATTGAGAAATTCAGTCTAGGAAAAAATTAGTTTTGATAATTTTGGCAGAAATTGAGGTGAATTTGTACTTTTATTTTACTTGTTATCTTAAGTCATTTCCTGAGATCCAGCTGTTGGTGAAAGATTCAGTTCATCCCATAAACCCTATCCCATTCCATCCTGGCCCACCCCATTCATAAATTAGTGATGCAGACTTGAGATTACCAGATCTGGGCTAGGTTTGAGATTACCAGTTCAATGAATAAGGCCATCCTTTAAAAGAACAATCTTGTCAAGTCACTTAATAAACAATCTCAAAATGTCCCTAACAAAACAGATAATTACAAAAAAGTGGCATAAAAGTGATGCAACTATTAACTACAGAGTATCATGGGAGCCTGGGGGTAGATGGGTGGCCCTGAAGTGCTATAGGAAATTTTAGTGAGGAGTGAGAGAACTGAATCTTGATGGGTACATAGAAGTCCAAAGATGGGAGAGAGATAAGGAAAAACTTAGGTAGAATAGTTTGGGTGCAAAAGATGTGGGACGCAAAAAAGCACAGTATGTTGGGAACAATTAAGGTGAATTTCTTGGCTGGAGGAGGGAGTTTTGCACATATACTATCTTATATGGTTTTCAAAATAAACTCACCAGGCAGAAAGGGTGACTTTTTTGTTTATCCATTTTTTTGTGTGTGTAATAAAACAACAATTCTGAGAGGAATTTGAATGTTATAAAACTCTTCAATGACAATGATGTAGTTTGAATTAATTTTCTTCTATTAAAATAATACATGAAACACTATAATAAATAGAGTCATATCAAAGAGGACACTACAACATGGTACAGGAGATTAATAAATACTTACATACTGATTACTTCAAACCAGGTGCCAATAAAGGCCTACCATGTGTAATTAAACTCATTAAATCTTCACTACCAATGAAGTAAGGAATATTATTGTCTCCATCTTGTGTATTAGGAAACCAGGGTACAGGGAGATAAACCTTTACTAATTCCCCACTAAGGTATGAATCCAAGCAGTTTAGCTCCAAATCACATACTCTTACCTGGTGAAACACTGCTCCTTAATTTACTATATTAATTGTGCAAGAAACTTATGATTAGAAAACAGTTAAATAAAAGCAATAAAAGGGGACATTTTTGGTATAGGTGTGAACTATAAGATTAGAGAGGAAGGGCTTATTATTTTGGGGTGAAATATTTTGTTTTGAAAATAGAAAAATAACAAACTTACTGACAATGACAGGTGCCATGGTACTCTGCTTTGATCCCCCTGCCAAACAGAAGTATTCTTTCCACCCTCCACTGCTAGAGGGCTGTCTGTTGAAAGCTTGGGGTCCTCTGCCTCCTCAGAAATTGATCAAATCAGAATGGAGCTGTCTCGTCTGAAGTTATACCCCTTCTGAAGAGTAGATTGTTGAAAGAAAATGAATAATGACTGATGAAGTGCACAGACAGGTCAAGTAACTTATCTAAAGTCACAAAAGTTCCAAATGGAAGAATGTCATCTCACACTTGTCTGATTCAAAGTCCAAGACATTTTCCTTTTACCTGTATCTCAACTTTACAGATCAAAGTAGGTATTTTATAGGGACTGACAAGTTTACGTGTGTCCATTTCATCCAATCATTCAATGTGCTCTCATAAACTTGCTTTAATCTTTAACACAGACCTAAAATAAAGAAACCAGAGTGATATAAGAAAAGCAAACTATTTGACATTGAACTATGGGATTATAAATGGTTTCCTGGGTTGTACTTGAAATAGATGTGCAGAAGAGGTACATTTATTTTGTAGCTTGAGAATATATGTTTCTTGGTATTGAATATAAAATCCTTAAATCTGTGTGTCCTAGAGATGAGAAGAATCATTCTTGTTGATTCTAAGCATCTAAGTGGCACTTTGTAAATAACAGAAATCAGTGGCACTGCAATCTAGGTTTTTATGTGTCATTTGGATCTTTTATGATTGTTGAAAGAGCTGGAATATCTATTACTTGAAGTACTGCCTATATCAGAAAGTGTATCAGTTGCGTTCCAACTGACTCTAATAGAAAATCTTTAGAACGTTTCTAGGCCTTTAAACTAAGCTTTTTGGTTTTTCAGATATTCCCCCCCAGTTGATTCAAGATATTTCCTTGTTATATTCAACAGCTAGTTAAGCTCAATAAGGTAATAGTCTGAGCAATTGAAACCCCATATGTTGTGTTTCTTGCTGACAGCATGAATTCTGGCCTGAGGGCACTTATCTATTAAGCCAC
>JAVSCE010008558.1:0-26260 GCA_032199065.1 Smutsia gigantea | reverse complement strand
CCTAATATCACTGCGATTTAGGTCTTCCTGCCTTACTGAGCTGTTGTGGGAATAAAATGAGATGCTGTTGGTCAAAGTGCCTGGCACATGGTCAGAAACACTGCTTTCCTTCCTCTCCCTCCCTCCCTTCCTTCTCCTGAAAGGGGCAAAGCAAGTGTGCCTCTGAAACCGGGCTTTGTTTTCACTGCACTCTTGGAAGCAGGCAGGGGTTGGGGAACAGTGTGGTCAGGACAGAGCAGACCCAGGAGACAGATGGGGGGCCAGCCACTGGGGGTAGAGAGGGGCGAAGTGTCCCTGGAGCTGACTACCAGGCAGCCATGGGGCTGTGGAAGAGCCACTTACCATCTGTAAGCTGTGGGCTAGTGACTTCTAAGCCTCAGTTTCCTCCTCTGTAAGATGAGGGTAAGATAAAATGAGAGAATGGCTATCAAGTACCTGGCACAGCCCTGTCAATACGTGTTCCCACTCACAGTCCCGGGAAAAAGGTTTCCAGTTCACAGATGGGGAATTTGAGCAAATCCCAGAATGGGATTCAATTTCTTCTGACCCTGCAGTCTTCAAGAAGCAGTGAAATCCTGCTGGGAGGGTCCCTGGGTGGAATGCCCTAGGGCTGTTTAAAAATCTTCACCAGACAGCTCACTGGGGTCCCATTGCACCACCTAGTGTCAAAAAGTGGAAGGATCCTCCCTCCTCATTCTGCCTGGGCCTCCCTCCTCCTTCTCATTCTGCCTGGGCCTCCCTCCTTCTCTCTCTGTCTCTCTCTCTCGTGTGTGTTTGTGTGTGTGGTGTGTGTGTGCGTGTATTTAGGCGCTGTTGTGTGTGTGTGTGTATTTAGGCGCTGTTATAGCATGGTAGGACTGGGCCAGTTATACCTTTGTATCTCAGTAAATGGAGAATAAATGCTATCTTTCAAGATGCCTAGTCCCTCCACTTCCCTCCCAGCATTTTCTGCTATCCACAAATTTGGAGGACTCTAAGTAGCTCCCTTAAGCCCCAGGATTGCAAGGCTTCAGGCTAGGGTTGACTCAGGCAAGGTGCCTGGGAAATAACTGATGCCTACTGTTACCCATCTATGCTTGCTCAATAACCCAGACAGACACAGGCTTTACACACCCTTTATATTTTTATTGAGGAGAAAGCTTTAGCATACAGAACAATTTCTTATCTTCACAACACAGTAATGCAATAATATCACAATAAAAATAACACGTTTAATTCAAACGGGTTTTCTCCCGAGTCTCTGGGAATCCTTGGGCTGTCTTCAAACCCCTGCATGCATTTCTCCCCCCCACCCCACCTCCCACCCGTCTTTCAACCCAAGAAAGTACCCAAAGCCCTTAGTTCCTCTTACAGCTCTTATGGCTGTTACATCACAACAAATATTGAATATCTGGGAAAGTGGGGAAGAGGGTCAAAGGGAAGCCCAAGCCCCCTTGCCACCAGAGGGCCAGAAACCAGCTCACTGCTCATCCACACTTTCCCCAGCTGAGGCTACAAGGGCTCAGGGTGAGAAGCACCATGGGAACAGGCAGCTGTCCTGCTGAGGGGTCCCTGGAGGTGGGGTTGCAAGGCACCTGTCCTTTGCACTTCTCCGGCAGGGACATGGGCAGCAGGGCCAGCGTGTTGACCATCAGCAAACAGGGTCCACAGCCTTGAAGAATAGTAGTTCCCCTTCGGGAACTCTCTCCTGAGGACATAGCTGTAAAACAGACAAAATTTCCTTTACAGGGTTGTTCACGCCTGATCCGGCAGGGATGGGGAAAACTAGGCAATCGCAATGTCCAGCAAATAAATCATTCAGTATGCACGACTGCAGAGGTGGCAGCCATTTTAAATGGTGCTGATCGAGAGCTCACAGGACGATCTCAGCTTTGCAAAGATGCAGCGAGGAGACACTACGACAAAAAGGCAGCAAAGCGTTAACAGTACCTGCGTCTGTGTCGGGGGATTTTGAATGTTTGGGTTTTGTTTTTTTTTTTTTTTTTTGTCTTTATAGTTTTCTCTCTTTTCCAAGTTTTCTATAATGATTATGTATTACTTTTCTCTGTGGAGGGTGGGGGCTTGCTTTTTAAAAGGTGGCAACAGGTTATAGGTACCCAGCCCCAATGACCCCCAGGCTGAGCAATGTGTGATAAAGAAAAGGGTCTCTTACCTCCTAGTGATGAATAGAGACCTCACCAGAAACCAGCCAGCGGACTGGGTGTCTCTGTGATTCCTCTTCCTCCAGCTCCTTCCTCTTGCCTCCAGGCTCAAAATCCTCAGGCTGGGCTGAGGTTATCTGTCAGACTCAGTGAGGAACACAGGTTGAATTTACTGTTTTCTTCCCTCTGGCCACAGACACTGTGGCTGCACCTGCCCAGCCACCAGGCACTGTGCCGGAAACTCAGTGTCAAGGGCAGCCCAGGCCAGTAGTGGATTTGGCTGGCTTTCTGTGGCCAGGATGACATAGTGTGTATTTCACTGCAGAAGCAGTGTAGTCTGGACCCAGGGCAAGCAGCGGGACTCTTTGTAAGGTACTAGGTACCCCGAGTCCCAGGAGTCCTTGGAGGCAGTCACCCTCTCAAGCCTCACCATCTAACCAAGGCCCAGCACCAGGCCATGGCTTGGCCCCCATATGAGAGACATGAGGACATGTTGGCTGCAAGGCTGCAGTGGGTACAGTCTCTGTAGAGAGAACCTTCCTCCCTCCTCTCAGAAGTAGGGAATTCTTTAAGTCGAAGTTAAATAACAGGCCTTGGGCCCTTCTTTCTCTGGCAGTCTGGGAAAGAAAGGCCAATTAGGCCTCTGGAACCCCAAGAATGGCAAGTCTCCTGCAAAGACCTTTGGCTGAGGGCTGCAGTCTAAGGCCTGGCACGGGAAGGAGAACACCGTCCCTCAGGAGGAGTCATTCCTTATAATGTCAAACTGAATTCTTGCTGCTGCTTCTTCCTCCTCCTCCTCCCTCACCAACTGTCTACCCTTTAGGCAACATGTAGGAAAGGGGTAGAGCCTGTGACATTGGGCTCCGTCCACTGGCGATGCCCCAGGAGGCAGTGTGGTCAGAAAGGGCCCCAGATTTGGCAAGCTGGTCCAAGGGCCCCGATACAGAAGTCTGTGGGAAGGTGGAACCAGCTTGCCCAGTCAGTCAAGGACAAAACGCAGCCAAGCTGTCAGTTTGACTTGTGGCTCTACGCACACTCACTGGACTAGATGTAGGATCCTCTTCCAGGCCCTTCTGCTGGAGGTGTAGCTTGAAGCAAGTACAGGCTTCTAGGCACATTTCTTGATACCATCTTGTTCTCTGTGTAAGGGGCCTCAGTGGCTTTAGGAGTTTGGTGTGGCCTGTCCTTTCACTCACTGGGGCAGATCAGAGAGGCATTGGGTGAAGTTCTGGTAAGCCAGTCAGAGGATACAACCGTAGAACACAGAGCTAATAAACGCAGGAGAGGTGAGGGTTAGGAACAACTAGAGGGGTTACAAAAGGGTGACCAGTTCATTTACAGGAACAGGCCCAGATATCTGCTCTCCAGTGTGTGGCAGGACTGAGCAGAGTGCATGCCAAATAGGACAGCTGTTGTTGATTGCTCTCCTTTCCTGGGTGGCCTTGGTCGGGCACATGTCACTCTCTGGTCATGGTTGCAAGATGTTCTGGGGTTCTACAGGTCTTCTTCAGGTTCTGCAGGTCTGGCACTCCCCTAAGGACTGGTCAGCAAATGGGGCAGGTGTGGCAGCGATAGCAGGGGCAGGGGATGCAGTGGAAGGGTGTGTTCCGGGTGGCCATCTTGCCCCAGTGCTCACACACGAATTCGGCCGCGTGCAGCCCGGTGGCCTCCCTGTCTGGGAGTGAGGCGGAAGAGCACAGGGGGCCGTCTTCGAATTTGACGTTGTCCCAGGCGACCTGCACGGCGAATCAGCGGCGGCGAACTGTAGAATGGTGAATTGGTACCTGGAAGGCCCTCCAGAAGTGGGACTCGGTTCTGGTTCCTCCGTCTGCTGGGCTGTATTATGGGAGGAGATATATCTAGGAAATTTTCATGATAGTAGCCAGTAGTCTGGGATGAAGCGTGGGCAACGGTGGGCTCCATCTCCATGATCTCGTCTAGGTCATCATCTTGGGTCTCATCCTCTGAGTCTGGCTCCTGCTCTGGCTCCAGCTCTGGCTCCTGCTCTGGTTCCTGGCCCCCATCCTCCTCTTCATCTTCTTCCTCATCCTTGTTCTCCTCTTCCTCTTCATTCTTCTCCCTCATCTCCTCTTCCTCCTCCTCTTCTTCCTGCTCCTCCTCCTCCTCCTCCTCCTCCTCTTCCTCTTCCTCCTCGTCCTCCTCTTCCTCCTCCTCCTCCTCCTCCTCCTCATTGTCCTTCTGTTTCATCTTCTCCTGCTTCTTCCTCATCTCTTCCTCCCTCTTCTTCCTCCTCTCCTCCTCCTCCTTCTCCTCTCGCTGAATAGCTCTCACGCGCCTCCGCTGGTCCTTGTCATAAAGCCGGACCCTGCGTGCCTCTTCATCTTCCCCACTTAAGTACTCATCATCGTCATCGCTGTCAATGATGTTAGGGTCCGCCGCAAAAGGAAAAAAGATATTGCGAACCCCAGGGAGCGGCATCGGCTTGGGCACACGCACTTTTCTTTCTATCTCCACACATTCAAGAATCAGCTCGTCCAGGTCAGCCATTTCAGTTGACCATAAGAGCTCCTTGCGGAAGAATTCTGACAGGCCTTTAAGGAATTGGTTTTGAAGGCGGCAGTCATCCCAAGACAAGAATTGGGCCAGGAACTGAAAAGCATCTGCATAGCTGCCAAGGGTACAGTCACCCTGCTTGAGCTTGCGGATGGCCCTTTTGGCCACACTTCGGGGGATGGGGCCTCGGAATTTCTTCCGGATTTCATCCAGGAAGCGCGGGAAGTTGGCATGCAGGGGGCTTCCTTCCCGGGTGACCGAGACCGCCCAGTCCTTGGCCGCCCCAGTGAAAAAGGTGATCAGAAAGGCCACCCGATCAGCGCCCCCGGGAAAATGATCCTCGTGGTCGGCTATGAAGGTCTCTAGCTGCATCAGGAATTCAGCCAGGTAGACTGGGTCGCCGGTAAAGGGCCCTATCGCAGGCCGCTCCAGAGGCGGCAGAGGCGGCTGCCGGGGCAGCTCCTTGGACGCGGTGGAGGGCAGCGCCGGCGGGGGCGGGATGGGCAGCGGGGGAGGGTCGGCCGGGCCGTCGGAGGTGCCGCAATCCTGGATCACGCTAATCAGCAGTTCGTCGGGGGCGTACTCGGGCTCGGCGCGCGGGGGAGGCCAGCACAAGAAGGGCAGATCTCCCTCGGGGACCGCGTCGATCTCATTGAGCGGGAACTCAAAGTTCTCCTCGGCAAGGACCGGCACCACCGGCACCGGCCAGCGGATGTAGCTCGAGACATTGCCCCGCAGGGAATTCACCTCGGCCAGGGCCCTTCCGAGCTGAAGGCCCAAATTGGCGTTCTCCCCGCGCAGGGCGTTTAATTCTTCTCTCAGGGCCACGTTCGCCATGCGGAGGCTATTGAGATTTCCGGCCGTCTCGGACATCTGGCCGAGCTCGGGCCCCGGGGCTGCGGGCGGGGGTGGGGGCGGGGAGCAGGTGGCGGCTGGGCGCGGGAGGGGAGCGAGGGGCCGGGTCGGCGCGCGGGAGTGGCCGAGCCACACCCACCAGGGCGAGCACCGAGGGCCCTCCGGGGCGCGTTACCTCGTCCCGGGGATCGGAGAGGGCGGCGGCGGGAACCGGGAGGTGCCGGCGGAGGACGCGGGCGGGAGGGAGCGGACTGCGGCTGGATCCTGTTGAAAAATCTTGCGTCTGCCGAGCGGCCGCCTTTTAAGCGCAGCCTGGGCCCGCCCCCCGCCCCGGCGGGGCGGGTGTCCAGGAACGGCGGGCGCCCACTGGCCGCCGCGCGCCGCCCCCCTCGCCCGCGCCTCTCACTACTTCTCTCCTTCCCTAGCTGCAGCTAACTCGAGTCGGGAAAATGCGACAGCGACTGCCCACTCGAGGTCGTCATGGCGACAGCCAGTGAACGTGTTCCTCTCCTCGGGCAGGCCCCCGAGTGTAGAGGAGCTGCTTCGCGAGGCGCAGCTCAATCTCCAGAGCCTGTTGCAAGGTACTGAGAGGGCGGGGGGCGGCAGCCGGAGCCCACCGGCGACGTGCGCAGTGGCTGGAGGGAGGCGAAGAAGAAAGAGCGCAGGGACGGCGAGAGAAAAGATAGAACAATTAAAAACGTACCGAGAAACAAAACATGCGTTGTCCACCTTTCACCTTCGAGACTAGTGATTCTAGAAGGCTCTGTTGCTATGGCTGCTTAGCGTCCACCCCCACCCCCACCTTTCTTTTCAGTTCAGTAGTCCTTGGGGGAAAAAGACAGAGGCTGAGGCAGGGCGATGAGTCAAGCCATTGACAAAGAGAGCTGGATGAGAGTCTCCCCAGTGTGAGCCCGCATACCCTTCAGACCTTGCCTGTCAGACATTCCCCTATGCCTCTGGAATCCTGACACCCAAAGACAAAGGAGACATCCGCAGGGTCTCCCACTGAGGGCTTCACTCACTCTGCTCCTGCCATAGCCTTGTCCACATGTCGTCCCCTGGGTGGCTACTGCCTCACCAAAGTAAGCCCAATACACAGAGTAAGCCCAATCAATACACAGCACCCAGAGTTTGCCCCATCCCCAATTCCCAACCCAGGGTCCTTGAAAGACACTGATGAGCCCGTTGCATGCCAAGCTGGGTCCAGCCTTTGCTTATCTGGGCCTGTCATAGGGCCTGAGCAGTCAGACTGCATGCAACAGGCAGAGTGAGAAAACCCAGACTTTGAAATCAGACAGATAGACTCTTAACTCGAATCCCACACCTAACTAGCTGTTACGTTATGCAGATTGCCCACCCTATCTGAGCTTCAGCTTAATCAGTCATCTCTAAAAATGAGGATTCCAATTCCCCACATGGCACCCTTTTGTGAGAATTTAAATGGGGCATATGCAAACTACTTAGCAAGAGTATCTTGCAGCTGGAAAGACCCTGACAGAATGCACCATCAACTCCCAGTGTGGGTCCTCTGGAACACAGGATGATCTAGGCACGGTATTAAAGTTAATATAAAAGAAAAACAATGTGGTCCCTGATAGGACCTTACAATATGGAAAACATACACACTGACCAGAGGGATTTGTCCAATGTAAGTGGCAAAGGGATGAAAACTCAGTGCTATGGGAGACTCCTGGGTGCTGCAGTATCTGGGTGGAGGGTCACCAGGAGAATGCATGCATGTGTCAAAATTCACTGACCTGTTACATCTCAATAAAGTAATATTAATAAAACCTCAGTGCTGGTTGTAAGGTCCCTGAATCTTCCAGGCCCTCACTGTCCCATTCAGGCCCCTTTCCCAAAGCTATTACCTCATCCTCCCTCGTCCCCACTCCAGTTCTTACACTTTCCTCAAAGTTCTCTTCTTACCTTATCCATAAAAAACCTTTTAGGGTGGGTTCTGCACTTTGCATCATACCCAGTTCAAGAGGACTTGCATTGTTCTGAACTGCTTTCTCTGTCTTTTACTCATTCACCTGCTAGTCCTGGGTATACAGTTTGTTCACCTAACGAGACTGAACTTCTCAGTATAAAGTTTTTCATCTCTTACTACTCTTGGGTAGTGGCACAGGGCTGGATCCCCAAGAGATGCTCAGCAGACATTTGTTGAGTGAACATTAAATGTGAAAAGAGGTCTGACCAGCTCCCGTTTATCTATACCAATGAAGGCTAACTCTTACGGAGAATAGAAAACTGCAGAAGGGCCATACAACTGGACTACAGCCATAAGCCCCACATCCCTATCAGGGCAGTGGTGACCTTACGGAAGCAGAATTCCCAGGGACACTATAAGCCTTGTGTTCAGATAAGAGAGGAGCTACCGTGCAGAAAAAGGAGAGTCAGTGTACTCTGTGTTGCCACTATTTGCAGAATTAGGAGCAGTGGGTGGAAATCTAGAGGGAGGTAGATTTCACCTCATGAGAAGAAAGAACTTTCCTGGCTCGCCTGCCAGCCCCAACCGTCCTTGGATGGAATGAGCTGCCTTGGGAGAAAGGCTGCTCCCCTTCTCTGCAGGTGTGAGCGAAGGCTGAAGAAGCACTTGGAAGGTCTGCCGAGGGGGAAATCTGAGCCCAAAATGGGGGTGTTGGACCCGAAGACCTTTGAGGCCCCTCCTGACTCCAAGTTTCTACGATTCCCAAACTCTTTGTCCAAATGTGCGTAGAGCCCTGCCTGTTGGTTCTTTGCTCCCACTTCCTCGTTTACACCTCAAATTCATCCCTTAACTGAAGCCCATTCAAATCTTACACAGCCTTCTTATTCCCTGACGATGCCCCCGAACTTCTCCTTCCTTCGGTACGACTACCTCCGCCTCCCCACTCCTTCACCATAGCTTCCCCACCACCCTGCAGGGAAACAGGCCCTCAAAGGCTCAAGTAAGAGTTCTTGGCACCCAATGCTAAGGTCACACAGGCCATCTCCCCAGTAAGGCTGTGGAAACCTCAAGAGTCACAGGGTCTCAAAGACAGGACCTTGCAGCTGAAGTGGTAAGAGATGTGCGCATCCTGAGCCTCTTCTCTCTGTTGAGCATGTACGGTGGCGGCTATCGAGTCAAGGGCATGGTCCCAGAACTGGTGCAGCTCGAATTTATTGACTCTCTTTTCTCCTTGGCCCTCATAGTCCCCGGAAGTAGGCATTTTTCCATTTCCGAATCCAGAGGCTCAGAAGCTAGGAAATATTCTACAGAAACAGTGCCAGCGAGTCTGGCAGTTAGAGCAGGAGCCCCAGCTCATGGGCCTTCCCCAGCCAGGCGCTTGGCTGTGGACCCCTAGAGTGTGTATCCACTGTGCTGTTTTTCAGAAGAATATGAGGAACAGTACTCGGAGGCCAGACATCTGGGGCAGACCTTCCGCTCTGCTGATGAGGCCCCTGAGCCCAGCCCCAGCCCAAGGCCCCAGTCTGCCAGGCATCTGGAGTTTGTATTGATGGTGAGTTGCCTGTCCCCCACCTGGGAGGGCCAGCATGCAGAGCTCACCCTGTACCCAGTGACAGGGGACCTCAAGCTGCTTACATTGCCCATTGGAAGCTGCTGTTCATTTCTGCTTACCAGCAGGGCTACCTTGAGGCCCCACTAAGATGGGCCCTGCTCAGCAGGTATCTGTCCTGGCAGAGTGTCCATGCTCTCCTGCCTCCCAGATGAAGCCCCAACCACCCTGCCTAGACAGCCATCCTGTGGGCAAGGCTCATCTCCAGGAGGAAACACAACCTTCCCGTCCCCTTCTTTCCCAACAGCCTACAAAACGGCAGCTGAGTGAGGAGGAGACTACCACCCAGGGCGTGAGGGCCCCTGAGGCCCCCCTGAGCCTGCCAACCGCAGCCAACAAGCAAGCTGCCTGGAATAGCCCCTACCCTCTGCCCATCCTAGAGAAGAAGCGGTGGCTTCAGGCTTGCTCCACGCACTCTGACCTTGTGCCTATCAACATCTCTGGTAGAGTTGCTTAGCACCACCTCTGCTTCCCTCCACGCCAACTACAGGTCATCCTTTCCAACTGCACTGGGTGCTGGGGGAGGGAGCAAGACTTTCTTTGCTACTGGCTCAGCTGCGCTGTCAAGGTCATGTGCTGTCAAGGTCATGCAGAGGCGGGGGCTGTGGCTGCTCCACCTTCACGCTCCGCTCGCACTGCCACCCTAACTGAGGCTGTTGGATAGCAAACAAGGTTCTCTTAACAGCACGCTCTACAACGTAAAGAACTTGTGTGCTCTTTGGAGCATCTGTGGAAACATTGTGAGTTATGTTTGCTTTCGGGAAAGAGGACTCCTTGTGCCAGAAGCTGGGTTTGGAGAACACAGACAGGAGTTGGAGGGCAAGAGTGCGTTCAGAGTGCTGTTGGAAAGGGAGGGTACAGACCAAGGGTCTTGTGGCACTTTAAGGAGACACTCGGTCTTCTAGTGAACTGGCCTCTTCAACTTGTGTGGCACGTGTTCAAGAAGGGACTAGAAAGGGACCAAGGCAAAGAAAAAAACCCACAAAAACACAAAAAACAGCAAAAGAGGACCAGTACTACCTTGAAAGCAGGGAAAATGATGTTTGCAGCTCAGCTGGTTGTGACTTTGGGGACATGTAGCACTCTCTACCACGACTATTATTAACTCATGCTCCACACTCCACGGGCCGTAAGTGGAAGAGGAGAAGGGTCGGTCATTTCAGGAGACAGGGCCAGCAACCTAATCAAATCAGAACCTCAGAAGCCAGAGGGACCAGAGGTCCACTGTGAGTCAGCACCAGACCATGGTATGCTGGAAAAGTGGATGACAATGATGATAGTTCTGGCCACATGTGGTAATGCTCCCCGGATATGGGGTCATCTGGTGCCATTGGTGTCATCCCAGGAAATCAGAAGCAGGAAATAGAGCCCAGAGCCTAGGAAGGTGTACCAAGAGGACTGAGCTGAGAGGAGAGATTCACAAAGTGACGGCAGGCACTTTGTGTTCACACTTCTGTCTTACTCTCCATGAGCCTGGCCCTCAGTTTGTCCAGAGAGCCACTGGCTTGGGTGGTGGGAGCACGTGGTAAAGGGCACAGCCGCAGCCATGGGGCTGGGGGTGGGCGTTTGGTTAGCCAGCTGTTGGATGAGACACAGTTGGGGAGCAGCATTCCTCACCCCACCCCTTCCCCAGAAAGTCCACACAGCAAAGACTGACCCACAGCTTTAAGAGAAATAAATCTCGATCACCACAGAGAGCGAACTGTGAGGAAATGTGACTGGAGGACAGACTGTCCAGCTGCTTCCTGGATGGTAGGGGGGGTGTGGGGCAGCTTTTTGGAGACAGTGTCCTCACCAGCCCACATAAAGGCTTTCTCTGGGAAAAGATTACCATCAAGCCACAGCTAGTCTCAACCCATCTCTCTGTACCAGTGGCTCTCACCCCAGGCTATACATCTGAAGAACTAATCGCCTGGAGAGGTCAAGAAATTACTTCTACCCGATATTTCAATGCTCTGGGGTGGTGTCCAGGTATTTCCAAAGCTGCTCAGTTGATTTTGATATGTAACTGGGGTTGAAAACATAGCACTTGTCCACCCAAGACTCCCAGGTAACCCAGGGCACGGCCTGCACGAG
The DNA here is from genome assembly GCA_032199065.1 of Smutsia gigantea. Classification (NCBI taxonomy): domain Eukaryota; kingdom Metazoa; phylum Chordata; class Mammalia; order Pholidota; family Manidae; genus Smutsia; species Smutsia gigantea. The sequence goes on along the minus strand of JAVSCE010008558.1, from coordinate 15,135 downwards.
CCAGCATGTGTGCCTTGAGGCTGTGAGCACCTGGAGCCAAGCTGTGAGGGCTGGGGAAGGAGGGCCACCTGCCTGGGTGCTGTTCATGTTCATCGCTGCTGCCGTCATTCCTTCCCTCTAGCTCAGGCCACTTTCCTCTGTACTGTAAGCAGAGACCAGGATGCACCCAAGTGTCTTTATTTTGGCTACAGGGCAGCAGTTTGATAAACATGCAAGTTCGCGACATTCGTTGTTTAACACAGAGACAGCTGTGAACCCCAAGTCCACCCTGAGGCGGAGGAGGACCATTATTGGATTCTCTAACTTTTCCCAGCGAGACCAAGGTGACCCAAACATAGCCAATCCCCCAGACCCTTCTCCTTGCTCTCTCCCCACAATCCTGATCCCCAGGCAGTGGCATGATGATGGGGAACAGGACTAATTCAGAGAGTGGGGGCTTCAGAGGTCCCGAAAAAGGCAATGTGGTAAGTAAGGATAACCAAGGGCCCTTTGCAAGGGGAGCAACAGAATATGAGGAACAGGCCTCCCAGGCTAATAAATTCATTATGTTATCATTGCTCATTACAAATGGGATATAACCATACACAACAAATTTAGGCAAATGGATAAAGGGGGGAGTCATCACTAAAAGCACCATCTGACTGGAATCATTACTGCCATTAAATGAATGCCACCCAAAGAGCACAAACTAGAGAGATATGGACACAAATCCTGGCCTCTTCACTTACTAACTGTGAGGCCTTGGCCAAATTACATAATCTCTCTGAGCGTCCACTTCTTCACCTATAAAGTGTGGATAATGATACAAACCCGCCACAGTGGTCATGAGGATTAGAGTTACTGTGTGTCATTTGCCTAATATGTGCCTGGTACCTGGTAGCTGTTCAACAAATGGTGGCTGTTACTACAAATCATCATAGCAGTACTAGTAATGGCAATAATAATGAGAATGCTCTCACAGTAATAATTGTGCATATGAGAAAATCTTGGGGGCTTTTGAGCATCTGAATGGTTTCCTCACATCTCTAAGTTACCCTAAGTTTCTCGTGTTATAAAGCTAAAAAGTGACAATTGCAGAAATGCATCCAGACTCTGAGCTTTACAGCTGTGGCACACTGCAGATATACTGCCGAGCTGGAAGTCTCTCGGCACTGCCTGCTATCAATTCAAAAGCCTCTGCTCTCATCTCAGGAGAGATGAACACTGAGGTCTGAGATGGGCTCATGTGCCTGGGATGAACGGGCAGGAAAAACCCAAGGTATTCCCACATGCCGCTTCAGCTCTAAAAAGAATAATCAAAAGTCAGGAAGTCTTTGGCAGCCAGCTGGGCAATACAAGGGCAGCCTGTGACTCACCGTGAGGTGACGGGCAAGGCCCCCACTTCCCCAGCACCTCATCTATGGGAAGGAAGAACCAAGAATTCTGCCAGGGATATTGGCAAATGCCTCTTGGCAAAATTTGGTGCTCCTGTCTCGAGACAGCTGCTGGGGGATCCCTGGCTGCCTCACTAATGCTCTGTGTCTACCTCCTCCAGGTCACAGCAACAGCCCAGCAGGCAGTGTGGCCCTCTCGGCCACCTCAGACATCAGGCTCTGTTACTCGGTGCCAGAAGGTGTTCATGGAAGAGTTGCAGTTGGCCAGGAAACTCGGTTCCCAAATCTCACCTCGCCAGTCCTGAGAAATCCTTCTAGTGATCCAGAAGAACCTCTCCAGGTGTGTGGTAGCACAAACCCCCCTGGCATGGAGAACATGAGAATGGTGTACAGCGTCTCTGGTTCTTGCAATGGACCAGCAGAATCAACGTTCTCTGCTTCCTGGAAGGGAGATGCTTTTACCTACATGACTCCAAGTGCCACCAGTCAGAGCAATCAAGTCAATGAAAATGGAAAAAATCCTTCCTCTGGTAATTCTTATCTCTCTCTGCATACACTGCCACCTCTGGCTCCCAAGGAGGCTGCTACCCTCTTTGTCACGCGTGATAGCCCAGCAGGATGCAGTGGGTCAGCTAGCTACTCTGAGCACCCTGCTCAACGAAGGCAAGTAGCGGAACGACCTTCCAAGATTGGCCTTCTGACCGGGGGTAGCTCTAGGCTGGAGACAGGCCCAGGTGCGGCCAGCAGGTTCCGGGAGCGGTCACTGTCTGTGCCCACAGACTCAGGCACCTTGGATGTGGACTGTGATGAAGAGCAGAAGGCCATTGCAGCCTGTGCCCTTCCTTATGGCAGTACAAGCTCTGAGGGCAGTCACAGTGCTGACAACATTGCCTCCCTTAGTGCCCCACAGGAGACCCAGCACAGAAGGCAGAGGTCCAAGAGTATCTCACTCAAGAAGGCCAAAAAGAAGCCTTCCCCACCAATGCGCAGTGTCTCACTGGTCAAGGATGAGCCAGTCCTCTTGTCAGAAGGTGGGTCCACACTCCCCAAGGACCAGAGGCCCAGGAGTCTTTGCCTCTCCTTGGAACACCAAGGACATCACCCATCCCACCCAGATGCTCAGAGTCACCCAACTGTGCCAACGTCCAAAGATCCAGAAGGTACACACTGCTCTCACCACTGGTATCTTCCTGACTGGAAGTCTGGCGACACCTACCAGTCCTTGTCCAGCTCCAGCACTGCCACGGGCACAACAGTCATTGAGTGCACTCCAGTTCAGGGAAGCTCCGAGTCCCTTGCATCCCCTTCTGCCTCCCGAGCCACCACACCTTCCCAACTCTCCATGGAGGTGGAGGCCAGGGAAGTGTCCTCCCCAGGAAGGCCCACTGGACTGATGTCACCCTCCAGTGGATACTCCAGCCAGTCAGAGACACCAACACCCACTGTCTCCATGTCTTTGACCCTGGGCCACTTGCCCCCTTCAAGCAGCAGTGTCCGGGTGCGTCCAGCAGTACCTGAGAGGAAGTCATCACTGCCCCCAACATCACCAATGGAAAAAATGTCCAAGTCACGCCTGTCATTTGACCTACCATTGACCTCCTCAACCAACCTGGATCTGTCTGGGATAAGCATCTCCATGCGAAGCAAAACCAAGGTGGGCCGGCATCACTCAGATGCAAATTTTGGGGCCAAGCTGGCCCAGAAAACAAGCCCCAACCAGCCAATCATGCCCATGGTTACTCAGTCTGACCTACGTTCTGTTCGCCTGAGGTCAGTCAGCAAGTCTGAGCCAGAAGATGACATCGAGAGCCCTGACTATGCTGACGAATCAGGAGCAGAAATCTTCACCTTGCCAGAGAGAAAAGTGAAACCTCCCATAGCTGAGAAGCCCCTGGTGGCCCGAAGGCCTCCAAGCTTGGTCCACAAGCCACCATCTGTCCCAGAAGAGTACCCACTAACTTTGCCTACGTTGGCTATGACCCCCAAGAGCTCAACTCAACACATGAGGCCACTCCCTCAAGACATCTACACAGTGGTGCGGAAATCAAAGTCCTCCAGCTTCCCTGAGGGCAGGAGCCCAGGGGAGTCGCCAGCACCCTCATCTCTTATTTTCATGCCTTTTGCCAGTTCTTCTGGTGCTTTCTTCTCAGGAACACAGCAGTCTCCACAGGGAACTATGGAGGAGGAGGGCCCCAAGGTGAGAGCCCTGCCTGAAAGAATTAGCCTCCAGAGCCAGGAAGAAGCTGAGAAAAAGAAAGGCAAGATTCCACCTCCGGTACCAAAAAAGCCCAGCGTGCTGTACCTACCTCTCACCTCACCCACAGCTCAAATGGAGGCCTACGTGGCCGAACCAAGGCTGCCTCTCAGCCCCATCATCACCGTGGAGGAAGACACCAAGTGTCCCCCAGCCAGTGACCACTTGCAATCACCTGGTACGGGGATGACTTCAATGCCACACGCTGATGGTGAAAGGGAGGCAAGCCCTCTGGGTTAGTAAACTGTCTGCTGGTCCTTCCTTTCAACCCCAGGAGAGATAAGGGTGAGGATGGAGTGCCAGGGACAGAAGAAAATGCCCCCAGATAATAATTCTGATGGTGCCAGGGTAACCAAGTGAGTAGGGGCCACCCCTTGAGGGTTGGGGTTACTCTCAAAAGGCCTCACTGCCCTTGGGATTGGTACTGACCCAGGGGCGGGTATCCCAGGCCCAGTTTGAGCCAGTCTAGCCTGGAACCCCCAGTGCTGAAATAATGAAATCAAACTTGGTTTTAGCACCTGAGGACCTTAGGAGCCCCTCTACCTAGTCAGGCACGCCCCCCCTGCACTAAGGACTCTCCCCACCTCACCATACAGCACTTTTCACTGGCCACACTGCATTGCATTTTGTGCATGGGACTCCCAGCATGAGTTCCAGTGCCTTGGTGGGCTTGCAGGCTCCTGAAGCAATGGACTATGTCACCAGCAGCCGTCTTCCTTAGTGCTTTCTAGAAGAAAAGGAGCTCGCTTTTTGGATGGCTGGAGGCTAGGCTCTTCCTGGAACAATAAGACTAAGCTAGACAATCTTGCTTGTCCTTTTTTGTTTCGTTTTTGTTTTCCTGTTTCCTTTTGTTCTGATTGAAGTAAAAGAAAATAACAAAATTGACCATCTTAACCATGTTTACGTGTACAGTTCAGTAGTGCTACATACATCCACAGTGTTGTGTCACCGTCACCACCACCACCCATCACCAGAGCTCTCTTCCGCTTACAAAATGGAAGTGTGCCTTTTAAACAGTAAGTCCCCATTGGTCCCCACCCAGTCTCTGGCAACCACTCTCCTACTTTCTGTCCCTGTGAATGTGACTCCTTTAGGGACGTCATATAAGTGGAATTGTACAGGATTTGTCTGCGGGTGACTGGCTTATTTCACTTGACATAATGTCCTCTAGGTTTGGCCACATTTCTCATCCTGTTTTGAACCCTCCCCACCAAACATCAAAATCTTATGGCCTTCCTCAAGCTGATTTGGGCTTTCAACATACATTAAATCATGACAAAAGCAAGCAAACAAATCAAAGCCGTGAGTAATTTTAGACTATGCTTCCTTGCACTCCACAGGCTTCCCCTGAGATTCAGGTAGGTCCCACTCCCACCCACTGGTTGAGTCATTGCTTTAGATTGCTCTCAGCAACTTGATTTTTTTAATGATGCATTTAAAAGAAGAGAATATGCGGGCAACCTGTTGTAATGGAAAAGGCCGGAGAAAACAGGGAGCCAGGCTAATCTCTATTACTCACTCCACCTTGACTAGAACAAACACTGACCTTCTGAACATTATGTTCCTCCGCAAAATGAAGACATTAGGAGTCTCTGCCCTGCTGCCCTTCCAGAGTTGCTTTGAACATCATGAAACACAGATGAGAATGTACTCTGTCCTAACTATTGTGGTCAAAGCAATTCTTTCTGGTTCTTATATCTAGAGAGTTCCATGGAACCAAGCCCCGAAGAGAAAAGCATCATCAGTGATAAAACAGCTGAATGGATTGCAGAAGAAGATGATGATGTGTTTGTAGCTTCACGCACAACTGAAGATTTATTTACTGTGATACACAGGTCTGGACCAATTTCCTTATGCCTCTTGTCATTGCCTTCCCTTTTCATACCAAAAGAAAAACTGCTACCTCTTGGCAGCCATTAGAATTTAAACTGGGGACCAAGTTCAGATACCCACGTATGTGAACGCAGTCCAGGGCCTCACATCTCCAATTCACTGACATCTTCTGGGGAAGTGGAGGAGGGGCTGGGAAGGGAGGACCAGGTGCCGAGTGAGAGGCCCCTCGTCTCCTAGCAACCGCAGGGCTTATTGTGGCTCCATCTGCTCTCCCACAGCTCTGTCTACAGTCAGGCACATTTAACCCTTCACAGAACTCCTTGTATCAGCAAAAATGAAGACATTAAGAGTCTCTGCCCTGGAATTGAAGCAGGGCACCAGGCCTAGTATCAAAGCAGGAGCTTAGGCAAAGGGGGACTGTTTGGAGACCCAGCTATCAGAGGCACCAATCAGAGGCTCAGTGAGGAAATAACTAGAAAGATCGCAGTTATTTGAGCCAGAGCACCCATTCAAAACAAGATCAGCCCCCAGGCTGCCTTGGTTCAGAGTTACAGACCAACTAGCCCTGACTTCTCAAATTTGTTCTTGGTCCCAGAAGCTGGGCACGACAGAGGCTACAGGCACAGGCCAAGTGACTTCAGCTGTGGGCCCTGAAAGGCATGTAGGGATGGGGGCCCGGAGAAGGGACTCTGAGGACTAAGTGGTGAGAGAGAAAGCTGGTAAGTATGACTGTTTGCAAGGCAGCTGCATAGCAGTCCCCAGATCATGTCACGGGCATTCATGTAGTTATAGGAAGCATTAGGAAATGTCTGCTGCAAGATTTCACTCAAAGTAAACTTTTTCTTATTTAGGTCCAAAAGAAAGCTGCTTGGCTGGAAGGAGCCTGGTGAGGCCTTTGCCGGCGGCAGCAGACCAAGCTCCCACTCACCAATAAAGAACACAGCTGATTCTCCAGTCAGTGAGTCAGTTGCCTCTGCAGGGTCAGGCGGCAGTGCCAACCTAGATTCTGGCAGAAATGATGATTTTAAGGCCTTGCTACAGAAGAAGGGAAGCAAGGCAACCCCAAGGTCCCGCCCCTCAGCAGCCGAACTGCTGAAGACCACTAATCCACTGGCTCGGAGAATTATTGCGCAATTTTCAAAAGACTGTGAAAGCACCGGTAACCCCAGTCCCTAAGCCCTGACTTCAGCAAGCAGGGTTTGGCTACTAAACCTGAGTAGAGAAGGGGGCAGAGTAAGGGTTTTAAAAAGGAACCACAGAAATAACAGAAGAGCCTCCATTTCTTTTACATTAACTCACACTCTGGAGAGCAGGAGAGAGGCCACTTCCTCTAGAACTACAATCAGGCACTTTAATCATCGTCAGACATTTTACATTTTCATACCTACAATCTTGCCATTCCTGACTACCGATTTTCTCTTTATTTTCCCCCAGTGGTGTGTACTGAGAAGAAATGCTTAGACACAAAGGCACGTGTGCCATCTTTGCAATCAATGACCAGGCTGCTCCATGCTGGCTTCTCTCATCGAGGGGCACAGTGCAATAGCAGATGGGGGGCTTCCAAATCTGGGGGGCGTAGAGTGCCGTTGCTCATGATTCACTTCCCTGGAGAGGCCTCCATGGCCCTGTGTGGAGAAACAGAAAGACTCTGATGCCTCTCCAACTGCAGTTTACCTCTCCCCGTTGAGAGGTTTGCAGGTGTGCACTTATTTCAGCATGGGGTTGATTGGATAGTTTTTGTCGTGTAAAATATGAATGTCCTGAACTTCATTGCCTTTTTCGGTTTGATTGTCTACACGGAGATCAGGGTGATGAGATTCAACAAACATATGGACCCCATCAACCCATCCCTTAGCTAGAAAAGGTCAGGACTGGGTTGCTTTGGATGAACCAAGCTCAGCCAACAAAGGAGGCAGCCGTTTGCTCACTCAGGTTTATCCAAGGTAACTTGCACGTGCACCTTGAGGTCCTTCAAGCGACTGTCACTGATGATAGCTAGGATCTGGGCCCAGGTCATGCTGCATTCTAAGAACTCTGGTTCATTTGCATACAATGTTCATTACAGGACATAATTATCTGAAGGAACAGCACCATTAAAGGCTCAAGGAGGAGAGATAGTATGTGTAACTTGCTCCCCACCATTCAGTTCAGACTGTAGTCTGTGGTTGGTTTGGTTTCATTCAAAGGAGGTCTGACTCTGTTCTAGAGTAACAAGAAGGTACAGACTCAAAGGATATACCCAGAATCCAAAAGGCAGCCTTGCCAAGTTGCTGTGGCCCACATAACACATACAAAAAGGGCTACTTTTTGCCACTTAGGTTCTACTGTTTGATCAACTGTCAATTAACCATGCAGGGGGAGAGTATAATAACTGGGAAATGGGACACCAAGAGAGCCCCAAACAAATGGGATACTGCGACCTGCCCCTCACAAACCTTGCAAGCACTATTTTTGCCAGTTCAATTTTCTAAGCAGTGATTCATTTTGATTTTCATGTCGGGTTTCTGGAAGGCTGGGGAAAAAAACAGACAAGGCATTGAACAAAGAAAACTGGTAATCAATAATGGAGGGCTAATTGTTCACCTTTCCCAAGAGGGAAAAAGAAAAGTCAAAAGAAATTGTAGCCTGCTTCACAAAGAGGGTTCCCCGACCCCTTCCTCCTTCACCTCCCACCCAACAGATTCCCTGGTCAACCTCCTGAAGGAGGCAGAAAACTGCCCTGGAGACAAGCAGATCTTGATTTTGATAGGTGGTGGTGTTCACCAATGAGAAGTAAGCTCTTAGCTCAGCTGTCCACACTCCTGCCCATAGAGCAGCTGAAAAACCGCCCTGAGTGCTGAGAGGACTTGGACCTCTCATGTAGAAGCCCAGGCCTAGGCCCTAGGTTGGTACAGTTCTGAATTCTAGACTTCTGAGTACAGGCCAGGCCCACCAACTCCCTTGCAATCAGCTCTTCCCCCTGATTTAGCGAGAAGCCACTTCAAATAATAAACAGCAAAAGCCCAGTTGCTTTTGAAAGCATTTGAATTATTTGGTTTCAAGGTCCTGACCAAATTTCAGGGGGTTGCCCGAAGTAAAATAGATTCATTCCCAGCCTGAATTTATGTATGAATGCCACACTTGTCTGCCCCAGACTCAGAATTCCAACTCAGAATTCCAAAAGACAGAAACGTTTTCCTTTATAGGGAAATGAAGGCGTTTTTGTACTTTTGCCCCAACAAAATGACTTATGAAAATCAAGATCCACTTGTCTCTGAGGCAGTTTCTGCCAGGGCCTTCTTCCTAGGAGCCATTACAAAGAGCTGAACTCTAAAGCCGAATATGAGACTCACACAGAGTATAGGACCTGTAACTTATGCTGATTTTCCGGGAAGCTTCTTGTTTGAGTGGGTGTTGTCTATCCCCTCACCCTACTACCTCTGGTGGCTTTCCCAAAAGATTCGAAATCTGGATTTCTAGATACCTTTATGTCTTTCAATTACCTTGAGTCTTGTTTTCCTCTACTGTACTCTGTCTGCCTGGAATTTTTAGAACATCTTCTGCATCATCACTATGGCCCTGCAATGCCCAGTGGTGTTCCCATTAGCAGAGGAGGATTTAGGGCAGAGATTGCATGGTCAGAGGTAACACTGAGGCTGGAAATATTCATTTAATGTTTGCAACAGGTGGACCTAGTCCCAAACAACCAAGCAAACTGTAGAATTTCTACCAGTCATTGATGAGCACAACACTAAACATCTTTCTTACTACTAACACTCAACCTCTCTCCTCCCCTTGATTATCATAACATCAACTCTCTCTCCCACCCAGGCACATACCACAATGTTTGCTGCCTTTGGCACCTACTTTGGCCATACTGGAAGAAGAAAGGCTGAAGGGCCCTCCAGGGAGACTTCTAGACAACCTACTACTGCCACTATTGCTAGTGCGAATAATAATGATAACCATTTTTGAAGGTGGATTACAGATGGGGTTGGGTGAAATGGAGTTGGCCCCAGGAGGTCAGCTTCCAATTTCAAATTGTTTCTAGCCCTTTTTTTCCTCTGATTCAAACCAATAGGAGCAGGTGGCTCTGCTGGACTGACTTCAGTCTAGTCAGGAGGGGGAGCCATCCCCGGGAGGTTAACTGGGAAGCTAAGAGTGCCTTGCACTTGGTGAGTATCCATTCCATATTTGTGGTTCAGATGTTGAGGGTAGAGAGCGTCACTGGGGTCTCCTTTCCTTTGCCTGCCCTCAGTCTCTCACCTGGGCCTCCCACCTGGCCCTAACTTGTCCCTCAGCCCCAACTCCCGTGAACAGCTCACCCTTTGGGAAGCAGAATAGTTCAGGTTAGCTTAATGACCACAAATCGACTTGTTGATTTGGAGACATCACCTTGAATGTACAAAGACAGAGGAGATTCTACAAGGCTCTTACAACAAGCATTTCAGCAGACATCCGTTTCCACTCTATACAACAAGGATTGGCTTGTGATCCCGCTATACCTATGAGTGTGAGCGGGTCTGTCCACGCACCGGCCCTCCGCCTCATACACAAACTAGTCCCTAAAGAGACAGTTCCATGGTCAGAGCTCTGTTCCCCTCCAGTGCAGCCTCCCATCACCACCAAGTCTACAACACAGTGGTGGGCTTTCACTTTAATTTGATTTGTCAGGGCCAGGACTAGAATGAGGCGAGGGAGGTGCGTGGGGTATAAAATTTAAGGAGGCACTCACGTGCTCTTGAGGCCGCACAAGTGCCTTCCCCTCATCCTGGCCCTGTGCTTTGCACTCTTCTGAAGTGATATCAGTTTATCTGCTTCCAGCAGTTGTGGTTTCTTTGATTTAGGGGCTAACTACCTATCTGGTGTGGCACCAAATGTTTTACTGCTAACTCGTTTTCCATTGCTATAAAGCCTTTTGGCCTATATATCAAAGAGTCTTCAGTAGTACCAGAAAACATGGTTGATTTCTAAGTAACCTGCTCCAAGTGGCAAGTTAGCACCCATTTCAGTAAAGATGCAGACAAAGACAGCTCTTCAGCAAAACAGTGAATGAACTGGGATCCTTGGTTTCCCTTTCTGCTCCATTCTCCCCAGACCTTGTTTCCCAGTCCTGAGTGCCTCCTAATTTGTTCTTCTGCTCGATAAGAAAAGCATGCTCTCAGGAAAGGGATAAATTCCTTTACTTTGAGATTATAAGGCTTAATGCTACTTCTTTTGATGGGCACTTGCATTTTAACGGGAAAAGCCTTAAGCCAAAGGAATGAAGTTCTTCTTGTAGAATTTTAGACATCAGTTAGTTTCAGACATGTATTTTTCACCACGGAAAGGCCAAATTGCCTGACAGCTAACTCCATAATATAGAAAATACCTTAATGTGCTGGAATTATTTTAGTAAATCACCAAGGGTCTATTAAATTGTCCTGCTATCTAGTGCCATTCAATATGGTTACTACCAAGGGACTCTCAGAAACGGCCACTGAAAGCCACTGAGAAGGCCTAGATAATTCATATTGTACATTAACATTTTTACACAAATGGAATTAATACTATTTATCATTTGAGTAAAAGAACACAAAGATTTAAAGTTTGTGAAAATGTGTGCTGTTTGTGAAAGGTGAAACTGTCCAATCAATGTCCTATCAATGTCAGTTTTCTGGTATTGGTGGTGGTTATTAAACTTATTGGAGGTACAACTTCACTGAACATAAGCCTCTGCTTTCCCCACCACCCTTATCTATGTTTTGTGCTATCACTTGAGTGTGGTGTGAGAATAAGACCAGATCCATGTAGCAGAACACCCAGTCCCTCCGAAGCCTTTGTGTGTATTTCAGCTCTAAGGGACTAAGATAACTAGGAATTTGAAAGGACAAAGAGTTGCCTTTGTCAAAGGGCAGCAAAAATTATCATGAATTAAACAATGACCTGAAATAAAAGTTTAGAATACTCCGACACAGCTGTACAGAGGAATACAGTGATAATTGGTCATGGACACACAATTGAAGCACTTGTAAATTTGGCAAAAATAGATTTGCATAAGTAATGGGTTATGTGAAATAGGTGTGTACTTTGTTCAGTAAAGCCCAGAATCTAGGCCAGTGGTTTTCAAAGTGTGGTCGCAGGAGCCCCAGCAGCAGCTTCTCTGGAGTGGATGTGTGTGTGCGTGTTTCCAGTGATGTTACTTCTTCAAATCCCTGACTCACTATAACCAGGATTCTCCAATTGATTCCAACCTTTCCCATCATGTCTGCTGTCATCATTACAGTGATCAGTCTCTGGCCAAGTGATGTATATTGTCATGGTCAGATGTGTTTGCTTGGTGTTAAGAAACTCTCACTAAATCAACTACTTGCTCAACCTGAAAAGCCTTTGATTTGACTTAGCCAGCACATCTGGCCTGTTTTTGGTTTAAAACAAATTTTGTTTTAATTCACAAATAGGAAAAAGGAAAAGGTGTTAACGTTTTGTTTGGTATTGCCAACCCTTAAATACCTGTCTTAACCATGGTGGCCACTCTCCAGGAAGGCTCTGGCAGAAGTAAATTTGATTTTAAGATTTTGCCTGAACAGTGGAATCTGACATCATCAAATCCACAAACAAAATCTGAACTGGGACAAGCAGTAAACCCCTCTCAGCCTCTCTTTAATGCCAAGCTTTATAGAAATGTATTCCTTATGTGGTATTGAGCTTTTTTTTTTAATGTCCAATTTTATAAAATGTTATGCATGCAAATGCAGCATTGTGCTCATTGTACAAGTCCCCTCAACCTCATTTCCTCCTCCGTATATATGGTGGTGAAGAGATGTCAATCTGTATGTTCTTACCTCTCTGGATCAATTGCAAAGTACAAATCTTTTCATTAATTTTTAAAGGAGATATATTTACTCTGGCTAGTAGTTAAAATTTTATTCTTTTTATTATATTTCATTGCTACTTTTTTCTACTGGCTACAAAGCTTACTTTGGGGGTATTTCTTATTCCTGGGTTGTTGTATTTATCTTATTTCTGTATTTATCTGTAGTCACGGAATATTAGAGTTGACAGGGACCAACCTCTCATTTTACAGATGAGGAAACTGAGGCCCAGAAAGGTCAAATAACTTACACAGGTCATGAAGTGGCAGGGCCAGGCCTTAATTCCAGGTCTCCTGCCTCTGGGCCCAGTGTTTTTTCTATTTAAACCACTGCATTTATAGAAGACCTATAGCTGGCTTTTACTTTTATGACACATGAATTTCCCAAGTATTTCAGTGAACTACATTTAATAACACATATGCTTTGAAAATAAATCCTACCATTTGCAACAGCATAGATGGAGCTAGAGGGTAGTAATATATATGCTTTGAGGAAAAATACTCAAGGGTCTTTAGTTCATGAATCGAAAGACAAATCTGATTTTCAGTTTAGAAATACTCATTTCCCTCCAAATTCAACATATGTACCCTACTTTCCACAACAGATGTTTTCCCTTAAAGTCATTTGAAAAATGAATTTTTACAGATTAGATTTCATTTTTTAGTAGAGAAGCTTCCTATGTAAGGGAATCTACCAGTGACTTCTTCTGAAAAATGAAGAATCCTCTTGTCAATGTCCCCTGATACCTCACTTTATTTTTTAGTATGAACTTTTGTAATTGGTGTTTGTTTAAAGTGGGGCAAATCGATATAGGCTTTCCTAGAATCTGCTTTATCCTTCCTTCTCAAACTTTATATTCTCAGACTGTCCATGTTCACGAGATACTTAGTTGCGCTCTAGGACTTCATTTGACTTGATACTTTGTCAGTCCCTGGGCTCAAACTCCATCTCCATCTTATCAAATAACAGAATTCCCTAATCAGTTCTGAGTTCTGCATGCAGTCTTTTTTCCAGGACATTCTTTGCTTACTACTCCTTAGTGTGACTCTCTCTTTAGCTGTTCTTGAGCCCCCTGGTTCCTGCAGAGCTCACTACTGTGTGGAGTTGCAGGCATTGCCACGTTAGGGCTGTGCTAGTCACAGGGAGTAGTATTCCTAGTGATTTCCACTGTTCCCTTGCTTCTCCCGGACCCTCTCTGGCTTCCCTTTTCAGGAATTTTCAGAGACTGGTGAGATTTCTACCACCACCCCCTCTAGACTTGGGGTTGACAAACTTTTTTCTGTAAAGGGCCAGATAGTAACTGTCTTAGGCTTTGGGGGCCACACATGGCCTCTGTAGCATGTTCTTCTTCGTTGTTTGCTTGACAATACTTTAAAAATGTAAATGCCATTCTTAGCTCTTGGGTCATACAAAATTGCAGGCTGCATTCGGCCCGCTTGTCATAGATTACCCCTGGTCCAGACTGTCTTCTGGGACAGGCATTTCTGGGACCAGCCGCATATGACAACTGGGTTGTGTGCTGGATGATGTGGCTCACTGCCCTTCTGTCCACTGCACTGTCAGACCAGCCTGCACAGAGGTGGGAGGACAGGAGTGGCATATGCCAACCATTACTCTTCGGTAGGATGCCCTTCCTGCTGGATTCTCTCTCTATCTCTTACTGACTACTGACTACCTCGGTGTAGAAAGCCTCATTCTTTTCTCCAGCTCTCTTGTCCTGGTTATCCAATGTGCCTCTGCTTTCCCGAGTTTGGTCAAGCTGTCAGGGAAGAATGGATTTTGGAGTTTTCTTATTTCTTTTGTCCCATCGTTACTCCCCAACTATGGTTGGGGGTCCCTGCTCTGGGGTCATCTGTCCCACCCTGCCCCATACTGCCATCACCAGTTTAGGGCTGTCCCTGGGAAGTCTGATGGCCCAGGCCAATGAGATTCCAGTCTAGTCTACAATTGCCCAGGGTAATCACCAGCTCTCTTGGTTCCAGTGGCTGGTTTTAAAATCCAGAAAATCCATGTGTCCATTTTCTTATGCAGTTTGGACCTGTTCTAGACTCAAGCCCAGCAAGAAAATCAAGAGGTACAGAAGATATTGTGTGCCCATCATTTTTCCCTGCCTCAACCCCCTGCCTCCTGGGCCCCCAGGCCCCAGGATGGACTCCTTGGGACACCCTGTGCAGCACCACAACCAGAGGCATTCAGCACACCACTGCCTGCTGTTCCCGGAACCTCCAAAAGGATTCCCTAAAGCTTCTTCACATCTCTCTCTCCATCTGGCTCCCATCTCTACCTCTTGGGCTCACATTCACATTTTCACATTTGCTCGTGTAAACATTGGAGGCTGCGAGTGAATGAGCAGGTGTGTGCCTGGGTATGTGAGCATGATTTCTCCACCTGGTCCGTGGAGGCACCGCTGACTAATGTGTCTCACACATGCACACACGCACACGCACACACCCCACCCAGTGCTCTCATTAATTCTCTGGTCCATGGCCAGGTCTGATGGGGCTGGTCAAGGAGAGGGAATGGTGGGGGCTCCTGAGGCACTTCTCTTTTCTTGTCTTTTGAAACCTTCTTTCCACGGGCTGGTGCTGGTTTCTCCCAGGAAGCCATTTGAAGAAGCTCCCCTGTGGCAATTCTGCACAGGCTGGCGTAACAGACAGCTAGCACTTTAATTTGCTTCAGACATGCTTCTCAGGCTGCAGTTTTTCCTGGCTAAGCAAATTGCTTCTTAGTACCTTTCTCTTACTTTCCATCATTTGAGCCCAGGGATCTACCCACTTACTGAAATCTAAATTTTAAAAAGTCAGAGACATGAGTAACTTTCACTATTTCCCTATTTAAAAGT